>VZSF01010833.1:309889-405823 GCA_013398295.1 Chionis minor | reverse complement strand
AAAAAAAAAAAAAAAAAAAGCATTACTTTGTGTGTTCTAAAAAGTATTTTTATAAAACCATAGGCTTCCAGAGACAATAGAGCTGCATCAATTTAAACTCAGTATGGAAAGTCTTTGACATAACTATTTCAATAGTTACAGTATAATAGTGAAATAAATATTTCATTAGTAACACTACTTAACACTCAAACATGTGAAACTGTTTGATATCTAGAATTTATATCAATATAAATTACAGTTTTTAACTTGAGATTGGTAGCATGACGTAATGCTTCACCCTAACAGGTGCTTTTCCCAGGCATTTTAAAAGGGCATCCTTCTGCAGAACATAGTAAAGCAGCTTCACAGGAGTTTTGAACAAAGAAAACACAAAGATCCTTATACAAATCAGCCGGATTCAAAGACAAAACACCAAAACTCCAGAAGCACCTCCTTTATTGGCAGAGTAAGAACCTTGTATAGCTCTCTCAGTTTTGTCACTACTACCTCAAAAAGTGACTGCAGAAGAGACGCACTACTTTTGTCAGTTAAAAACGGTCATCCATCCCTGCAAACCAAAAAAGTCACATTTGCACTAAGTTGTTGTTTAGTTTGTGGGTTTTTTTAAACATACCTGTTCAGTTTTACAGAGCCTTTCTATGTTAGATTTGAACTTGCTCATGCAATCTTCTGCTAAGTTGAGATGGACAACTTGCTAGAAGATAAAAAAAAAACAAATTAACAACATAACTTCCTTTTTTTTTTCCCCGAACACAAGCAGCAATCATTTTTACTGCTTACGAGTCAATCCTTCAACTATTCTTCAGTACCATCATGCATTTTCTGTGTTTGACCCTTAATTTAGGGATTGAGCCCCATGATACCTTTTACAACAAACTGCTATGCAATCTTCAATCCTCAAAGCACACAAATCATTTAAGTGTTTTGTTGGTGTTTGTTTGGGGTTTGTTGTTGTTTTTTTTTTTTTACATACTAAAACGAAACACCTGAAATCTAGTTTTCTTCTCAAAATTTTACAGTAGGTGAACATATTAATTTGGAGAAAAGTTATACAGTACACTCAACAAGAAAATGACACAATAAAACTAAACTTCAATAACACATAAAATTCTAGTGTACAAAGTGATTTATTGTAAAGTTGTAGTTAAAAAAGACTTCTTACCCTACTAATCTCTTTACGATAGTGTGGCATCTTTTTCATTAACTGGGACAAAGCAGATATCGATAACTGTGAAGAAACAATACAAGTTGAAAACTGTCCCCTCTCAGTATTTGACATCCTTATTTCCTTTCCTGTTGCAGCCTTGCTTCACCCCGTCCCCCCCCAAAAAAAACCCCCTGCCATTGAGATAAGCCTCAATTTCTGTAATAGGTCCATGAATTACATAGATCTGATCAGCTGAAAATAATTAAATTACCAGGAAAAACAACAATACGTTAAGCAACTTACTTTTCCTTCTGTCGCCTTTTTTTTAGATGAAACTTCTTTCAAAAGTTTTGGTATTTCTCTGGGGGGGGAGGAAAAAAAAGTAAATTATCAAATGCAACAGCACCACAGTTCTTAAATCTTTTAAGATCTTTACTTAAAAGAACAGTGGAACAAGAATTTCTGAATGAAAGTTAAAGTTTCAAATACAGGTCTCCTTCAGAGAAGAGAGCATTTTGACAGAGGAAAGTGAAGTTAACATTCTGTTTATGATACTTGCATAATGTCATTTGAGGCAATAACATGTTTGTGCAAAATAATCCCTTCAGATTTAAAAAGACTTGGAGATACTTGCCAGGAAATAAAATTATTTCCACTTTCCTCAAGGACTGTACTTATTATTAGTAAAGTTGCATACCTCTATACATACTGCATTTTTGAAAGTATGTTTTCTTCCCAGCATTGATTATTTAACAGGATGCAGTCTATACTGCAAACCATTTTCACTACTGCCTTTATTTCTGCTTTAACAGCTCAAATGCATTCCCTCTCAAAGAAACTTTTATAACTTGCATTTTTATCTAGTTTTCATTATTTATTCACATACTCTATCACATCTGCAATATGCTTGTGCCGAATCTTCACCCAGAGGTCATCATCTTCTTCCAGAATTGCTTCCCGTTCCTTCCCAGCGGATCCTTCTGTTTTGTATCTTCCAAGAGAAAATTCAGACAGTTCTTCAGTTATTTGGTTTGTGGTTTGTTCCCCCCCCATCATTCTCATAACTTGTTAAAGTATTAATTGTTATGGTTTCACCAACATACACAGTAATTGCAGTAACGTACACAGGTTTTCACTTTTAATCCAAGCTATTGCCCAAGACAATGTAATTTACATAAGGACTTTACAGATTCCATCTTTGAAGACAGAAGAAGCAGCTGAATTTTAGAATGACTCTTTGGGGCAACAGCTTCTGGACATTCTTTTAAACCAGCAGTAAACAGTTTCAATAATACATTTATATGCATCTCAATTTCTCTTCAGCTTCCAAAGTTAACTTTCCCTTTGGCTTCAAATGCAAATTGTGTGCAAAGTAATACACATTGAGATTGCAAGTGCAGCTTTCTCTATCTACTATAAGACATTTTGTAACCCTGAAGGGCAATGAAGTCCCATTCGCCCACAAAATAGATTAAGTAGGATAAATTACTTCTCATACACAAGAAACATGCTTCACAGTATTACAGACCAGCTATTACTTTTCTACAAAGACAGAAAGAAACCTAAAAAGCAAGACAACAATCATAGCACAGAACATTTTTAAATTTACAGAAACTCACACAGTGTATACGGCCAGAAAGCAGAAAAATATAAAAAAAAAAATCAGAAGATTAATTGTGAAAGTCAGATCACGACTACATAGAGAACATACTCTTCTATGTTTTCATAGAATTCTGCATTTTTTATGAAAACATAGTGTTTCTGACAGATAAGATACATATTCTTGTTTAACTAAACAATGAGACAATTAGGTTTCATTTGCTGTAGTGAGTCATCAGAAAGCAAAAGTCTTACCAAAATCTGTGGTGTCAGAACAATCCACCAGTGAAGTACGTATCTTATGCAAACCAATGTCACACTATTCCAAATAGTGATAAAATAATGCTTATAAACTGAACGTGGGTTACCTAAGTGTGCATTTAGGAAGCAGCATGCAAATTTTAACAACTACACAAATTAAGTGACTGGAGCTGTAAAAGTCAGTGTTCCTGATAAATAAGCGAGCTTTTTCTCAGTATTTTGATTACTGGTCTTGTCTGCCTTGTTAGGCCAAGAAGGTTGAGAATACAAAAGAAAAGGTAGAAAATCTGAACGTGCACTACCAGGGTTTTGCTTCTAGTATAAAGTTCTTTGTTTTTAAAACCAACACAATTTGTTATACTCAGAACTTGGCAAAAATACTAATTAGATCCTACCTCATCTCAACCAAACGAGGAAGTTAACAATCCAAGAGGAAAGACTAATAATAAGTTGTGCTTATTACACCCTTATGTAATATAAGCAGCTAATATTGCTATGGTGCAATTCAGCTAAACATTTCCATTGATTTTATAATTAAGAATAGAGTGTTTAGATTTTTTTTTAAAAAGTACTTGCTTGTAAGTATCATTTTCTATTGGTAGCAGGTCATATGCCATTGCTTGGAAGGTAAGCTCATGAAGTACAGTTGACACTGGGTCAAAGCCACGATCGATTATTATTAGTTGGGAGTGGGTTTTAGCCTAGAAAGCCATCAAATAAACATAAAGTTAAGACATACAGTACAAAATTAACGCATGTTAAATCTATTTACAGTAAGTTACAGCACTGCAGATATTGTTGGAAAAATAACTGAAAAAAACCCCTAAAAGATATGGTCCAAATATTTATTAATATAAATAGAAGCAAATGTTTAAATGATAGCCAGAACACACCGGTTTTAAACAGTAATTTAAAGGTGATAATCTTAGCCTATTGCAATGCATTTAGTAGCTTCACCAAGAGACAAAGAAAAAAAAAAATAACACCACACAAAAAAAAAGACCTCCCACTGACTTCTCACAAGTAAGTGTATTGTTTGTATTTCAGAGTAGATTACCTATGCTGTGCTATAATACAGAAAAAAAAAAACCACCTCCAAATGTTCAACTGAAGGTTTCACTTTGGAGTTTAGCAGAGTGGCAGCAGCATGAGGTACGTTTATTTCTGTAGTAGAATGGAATGTCACCAAATCACAATGGTTTACCCCATACTTCTGCATTTAGGCAGCTGCCATAATCCGCAGTGACAGACCAAAAACATTATTTATGTGAAAAGCTGTATCTTTGTAGACAATAAATTCCTTAATGGGAGACATTTCAGTTCTGCAGTGGAATCCCTTCTACACACGGCCCTATGGAATGTGATGTTAAAACAGAAGTTATCCACTTTCCTTCAGGTTTGTATCATCCCATACTTTATCACAGGGCGAGTTCTTCCAAGTACAATTAGTTTGATCGCACAAATTATATTTGCTTACATACAGATTTACTGTATCAGTTGCTACCCTTAAGTTGCTTTCATACACATAAACAGCTAAATGGCAACTAGTTGCCTTTATTAATAAATAAAATCTGGTTTTGTAGAACCTATTGTCAAAACATATTCCAAAGATTATTTTTTTCCCAGACTTACAAAAAAAGAAGCAAACATTTCAGTTCACTTTCTACCTTTATTTGACTTTTCTCATCAGTTTTGTAGTAGTTTTCAAGATTTTTTTCAACAAGCTGTGCAAGTTTGTTGGCTTTATCAGATGGTCCGCTGGGAAAAAAGGAAACATGCAAAAATAACTTAAATCTCTTCATCAAAACACTAAAATGCTACCTTCAAAACAGAAAGAACTCCCTAGTTCGATCCTCTGGTTTCATGAGTAGTTTCTGAACTCCATTCTAAGTAGTTCCAATATATTTTCACTCTTACATTACAATTTCACTCTTGAATGCTTCAGGTATTTCACACAGTAGAAAGAGCTTCAGCCAATAGACTGACATTAGCTGGCATATGGCCCAGCACCTAAAATTCTCACTCAGAGGTGGGGAACAAGAAAGAAAAAAAAAAGAAAAAGAGAAAGAGAAAAGAAGAAACAGTCAAGCAATTATTTCTTTGTTACCTTTACAAAGAACAAAGCACCACTTCACTTTATGACAGAAAGCAACTCTTGAGCACAATTTCGGATGCCTACTTTGACTTCAAAGACACTACTCTCTACCAAGGCTCAAGAGGTATTCTCCTCAATATCTCTACTACAAAGAAATCCTGATCTTATCAGCCTCAGCAGTTTATGAATTCCTCGATGCCAAGCGGAGCTGCAAAACTACCAACGTATTAGAGTGTCATCCTACTGACCAAACACGAAACAAGCAGTTCATAACAAAACAGGATATACTGTTATATGAATACACAGAGATACAGTTCCCTGCTCTGCCTACACTTTACAAATTCCTATCATTCCATATTTCAGATTTGTGGATTAAAAACAATCCACAAGAAAAGAAACTACACTGCAGCCTCAAGCTATTACCAAACAATGTGGGAAGTCCTAAAAGTGAAAGTGACTACACTATAAAACACTATTTTTGTCCCACCTTTTATATCGTACTCCTGGATTCTCATCTAGCGTGGCACATAAGGTAACAATTTGTTCAGCCATTACTTGCATTACAGCATCTTTATCTTTTGTCTTTTCCACAGTTGGACTATAGCAGCGGTAGAATGCATCTGGGACGTTGAGAGTAAATACCTACATAGAGCACAACCAAGAAAAATAATGGCTTAAATTGTATATGTCTAAAATATATGGTAAAAGAATTGCTAATACTTTAAAACTACACGCTGTAATAAAAAGTCATACATAATGTACTTTAAAAAAAAACAAACCCACTCATTGAGTTCACCTACTTCTTGTTATCACAGTCTCTCCTTCTATCAGTCTCCTCCACTATGTAAATTACTATATTTTTCAAACTGCTTATTGTCTATACAGACAGATGCAGGGACCTGAGACAGAAAAAACGAAATACCACCCAGTGTCTCACACAGAGCTATACAATGCAATACCAGAATGATCATAGAAGTTATCAAGTTAACCTTGTTTAAAACAGAATTTTACATATTGTATGTTTATTATACGAGACTCTACCTCCAAGAATTAAAATTCCTTAAATGCATTAAAACTTGATAAAAGATGTTTAGTACTACGCAGAATAAAAACTTTTTCAACAGTTTAGTAAATGGATGCAAAAATGGAAACAATCTCATTGTCAGTAAATGGATTTTCTCCAGTTTCAGATGGACTCTGTAACTACACAGCCAAAGAATAACGTCTATCCAGATAAAGATATTTGTTTCATTTGAGTAGATAATCACTTGCACTTTGCCCAGAGCTCAGTTTGATTATTTACTCTTATCACCACAGAAAGTAGGCCCAGGTACTTCAAATTAGGAGAATCAGTTAACCTTCTCTGTTCTTTTGCTAAGGATTCAAAATGTTCTCCCAACCCAAAACAGTGAGAACACAAAACTAAAACTGAAAACAAGAAGAGACTAAGTGCTGCTTATTTTCAACTTTAGAAAAGTAGTCCCAATTTCTGGTTTGATGGCAAGTCCTCCAGAGAACCAGGACAGCAAAATTTTCATGTGCCGTATTAGGCAGAGGAAGCTAAAAACCACTTTCTTAAGAGCAGCTTTAGCAGAACTCCCAAAACCAGTTGGAAATAAAGCTTGGGAACATCAACACCACCAAAAAACAAACCAACCAACCACCACAGTAATTATTTTCTGATGGCTTCTTAATCTAAATAATAAAAAACCCCACTTTATTGCAAGATGGAGTGCATCTTCAAACTAGGAAATGGCATCACAGTAAGACACAGATAGCAACCTCTCCTATATTCACCTGCCACTTGGTACACATAAAAGTTCTAATCCTTGATATGTTCGTAAGGTTTGATGAACACAGGAAAGATTTGTGGGAAACATTCATGTTTAACTCCCAATAGTGGGTGGGGTTTGGGGGCTTCACTGTATGAGTATCAGAGTGCATTTCAGTCCTCTGCATCTGATAAAGTGCATGAGCAACGAAGTATTTCTCAACACAATACCCTCTGTGTGGTTTCACACAGAAACCGCTCATTGGTTTCCACTGGTGGTCCCAAATTTTTAATTGAGAAAACATGGATTTCCACATATTCCTCTCAATAAGAGATTTGCCAAGTTATTACGGGTTTTGTTTCTCTTTTTTGTGAGGCTTTCATTTTGTTACCTTCCCCTTCAGTTCTCTTCATCCGTTTGCTCTCCTTTTCTGACTTTCACTAAGTAGCTAGTTCTACTTATTATTATTTCTATGCACCAATTCATCTAGTCTGTCCAAGTAATGCCTCAGTATAAGCAGTAACAAACTTAACTACTTACTGAAGACAAGCCAGAATACTTTCCTTCTCTTAAGGAATAGATTCCTTCTCTAAGCTTTCTACTGCAACTTACTCCGAGTCCTGCAAAGAGGCCAAGTGCAAACAGTAAACCTCTTTCGTTGAAAAATACAGGCAAGCAGTAGAAATATGCCAAAACAGCAACAGGTCTCGCACACAGTTTATCAGTAAAAAAAAAAAAAAAAAAAAAAAATCAANAAAAAAAAAAAAAAAAAAAAAAAAAAAAAGGTGCTACATTCTATTTAATTGTTTTCTAACAGGTCAACCACACTTGGAAATAGTCCTCCAGACTATTTTCTGCTGTTGCAATAAAGAACTAAACTTACCTGAGACTCATATGGGAAGAAGGAAATGTTGATCTCCTTGCATCTCCTTATTGATTTTGCACAGGAAGACTTAATTTTATTGAAGAGGTTGTCAGGACAAACTAGGGGGAAAAAAAAAAAAAGATTCTAAATATAAATCATTTGTGTGTATTCCAGCTGTTAACTCACAAGATTACAGTATTCAGAATCGACAATTCTAAATTAAGAACCAATCGATAGTAACATAAAAAAAAGTTGCCAAATGTTCCTAAAGTGAAAGAGAATGTATCATCAGTATTTTGTTTGAAGTGTTTTTTCAGCGAGTGTCACTGTTCATTTTTCACTAGCTTTTGGCAAGCAAAGTTGTAGAACACTCATTAGCAATCTGGAGCAGTGAAGGATACTGATTTTATCAAAGCAAAAGTTTCTGATATTTCTTCTAATATAGGGGAGAGAAAACATTTCCTAAGCTACAAAAAGGTTCAAGGGAGAAATGATGTGTACATATCAAACAGCAAAACACAGAGAAATACAGAATGTAATTACAGATCTCAAATGTGTTCCACTACACTTACGGGCTACATTGGAGCCTAGTCTAGAAACTGAATTTAAGGAGTATTTGCACGATGCAAACACTACACAGACTCAAAAGTGACATAGGTATTTCTCTAACTCCTCTCAACATGAAAAGTCTTGGCAAGTATTCATATCGAGAGCTCGCACACTCGCCACAAAGGAACATACAGCAAGATAGCGGTATTTTTCCAGAACGAGAATTGCTGCAGTGGCATAAAATGAAACAAGAAAACAAGAGTTTTTGATAGTAATTTGATAACCGCTTTGAAAATACACAGTAGCAGCTATGCACCATCCACGGAGACAGCCACAACTCAGTCTCTACTTTCAGCAGCATGGTTGAGTTTTTGTTTTCCCTTTTTTACATGCCATTTTAGTCATCCTGACTGACTGCACAGGAACATGTAGTCACATTAACCCCATTTGCACTAACTGTCTCTGCTTTGCAACTTCTATCATGCATGCAAGGGCTAAGTAGGTATCTACTTTCAGGTGATAGGAAAAAAAGCAGACTCACAGGTCTGAAGGAATTCTCTAAAACAACCAATTACAAAACATTGTTCTTGCAGAAAATTCTCATGCATTTATATTTTTGAGTACTACTTAGTTTTACTTGGGTTGCTTTCCTCCACACTCTCCCACACAGGAGAACACTGGAATACTTTTTAAATAAAACTAGATTACCTAAATTAAAAGCTGAGGTGAGGAATGATCAACATTGTTTGGCAATTGTGAAAGAAATTACTATTGTCACACAGCACAGTGACCACGTTCTGGCAACCCAAATATGTGTAACTAATTGAGTCTCAAATCTTCCCTCAAGAAACAGGACCCAAAACTCACACATACTAAACTATAGGAAAGTAGAGAAGCTTACTTATTTACATATATAAAGTTATTAAACTGCAACACAAAAACTTACTTACAGTCAGTGAAATACACATACGCTGCTTTGTATCTGCTGGATGATTTAGTGATGAAGTCATCAATAAGTCCATCTACAGACTTACAGGGGTAGGAAAAATAAGGAAAAAGAGTCATTACAGCATTTTTGCCTTTCCTTACAAACCAGACAAAGCTTCTCCCTCCTCTCCTCTCCTCCTGCCCTGTTAATTACCCAGTCCCGCTTAAGAGTACTGCAAATCAACATACAAGAAAAAAAAAACACCTAAGCAGAAGATTTTTAATTGCAGACCAAGAAAAATAAACAATTACCAAAGGTCAGTTATGCACCACAATCACTATAATAAGCAAACAAAGCAGGATATTTGTATCATTTTCCACCTATAACTGTGCTGAGATTTAGTCTGTCAAGAACTTTTAGGAAGTAACTGTAATCTGTTATTAGAGGCATTACTTTGAATTCTGTTGTTCAATGTATTGCGTTGCTATTTGACACAGCATGTCTTTCAGTGAGGTTACTAACAGCTAAGCAATGGAACAGTGCCTCCATTGATCAAAAGGTACACATTTGCAACATACCCCATGGTGACGCCGCGTTGTCTTTTCATTACGGAAAACAAAACCACACAAAATGCAAAAGTTAAGTACTGCATAGTTGTACCTAGTAAACAAGTATTTTAAAATAAGATTGCTTTTTCACTCAAAAATCTTGCTATGCTCTCTTTAACATACTAACCTTTTTGGTGGGAGTTATGAAATATATTGCTTTCATGTGTGGAACAGGCTCACGGTTTTTATATACGTTCTCCACCACTATAAAGTAAGAAATATTACATTTTTATAATTAAGAGCTTTATACATCTTTAAAGACAGCACCATACGTATTTTAGCACAGAGGTAATAAAAGATCAAGACAGCATTGATTTTTTTATTTACTTATGATCTTAAATACAGGAAGTCACCACATTACTTCTTCAACCCTCAGCCTGGTGTCAATTAAATTCGTAGGACTAAATTTTTCCTGGCTATTCTACAGAAGCAGAGTTTTGCTCTCACACAGAGAGGTACAGCAATACAGACATGGTCAAACTGTGGGGGCCAGTATGAAATACCTTGCACGAGAACTGCCTCGGCATGATTGTTCTTTTTCCAGCATACTGAAGGAGAGGGAGAATGAAACTACGCAGAGCATAAATTTGGACTATAGCCTCTTCTGTCCTTTGTTTCCCTGTTTCCTGTGCACTCATTCTGTTTCAATATAATCGCAGGCACAAATTAGACTTTTTCAGCAAATTAGCTTCACTCAACTATTGGTTTTCTCTGTTTAATAAAGTCATTACTATATAGTGTTGCAATACACTAGCTTGAGCATGCAGAGAGATTCATGTTGCTCAGTAATTTTGAGGGGGAGGAACAAAGAAGGTAACTCATGTCAGACGTCTGGATGTGGAAAGACAGGTTCTTTTCAGCAGTGTATTCACTAAAAATAAGGTTTCTTATTGATGAGCTGGATACATGCTCACTAAAAGTTTCTCACAAAAAATAAGTAGTACTTACTATGATTAAAAATACACTCCAAAAGTGAAATGTATAAAGCTTCGATATTATGCTTCCAGAAGAATCAGTTACACTGAATAGTTGGAATAAGAAGCTATTGTAGTATTTTCCTTGTAGAAAAATAACTAAGCCTGAATACTGCTGTCTTACAAAAGTGTTTCTAAAAATCTAAACCTAAAGCTAATAGAGCTAGATCATTTCTATTTTGTGTATCCATTTCAATTGCAAAAGCAGGCAGGATGATACGCTAATAAACATTACAGAAAGGTCAACCATAAAAATCAACTTTGAAAACTGTTTTATGATAGGAAAATATTTTTTTTTTTAAGTTGTAAGGAAAAAGCCAGTAAGATTTATTAGAGAGAAAATACTTTTTTAGAATACACATAAAAACCCGGAAGTCTTATCTAAACAGGCATACTGCATAACTGAGCTCTATCACAACCCATCGATTATTCACTTTTGACAATGGCCAACATCAAGGAACAGCAGATGAGAAACTCCACTCCGCTAAAAACTACTGCCAAATTGTTTGGAAAAGTGACGATCTAATTACTGCTAATGTTGCTTATGGGTTTATTCTCGTTAAAACAATCACTGATACAGTTCAGGTTCAATTTTTTGGGTTTTTTTGTTTGCTTTTTTTAAATTACGGAAAGCTCTCTTATTTTGAAGAGAGGCTCACACATACCTGCACAACATAGAACTGAAATTTAAATTCTTGCCCCCATCATATCCGCTTGCTTGCAAACACCTCTCATCAGTTTGTCTACTGTTGTCTCATGTTCTCCTTTTGTCTTCAGTACTTAAGTTTCTCTGCCCTTGTATTCTAACTCTACTGTTAAAGAGCATTAATTCAAAGCAGCAGATATTACCAATTTACAGAATGCGTTAGGGAAAAAACACAGAGAGCAATTTGCCTATTCCTGCACATTTTACTAACATTTGCTTAATTCTTTACTGAGCTCATTTTCCCGTAACTTCAACTGACAAATAATATCCTTAAAATCACTCTGTGACAGGTAACTTTCTCATTTCCCCTATCCTGGACACTAACACCCATCCCCCA
Source organism: Chionis minor (assembly GCA_013398295.1). Classification (NCBI taxonomy): domain Eukaryota; kingdom Metazoa; phylum Chordata; class Aves; order Charadriiformes; family Chionidae; genus Chionis; species Chionis minor. Next base: position 393,982 of record VZSF01010833.1, on the reverse strand, counting down.
AAAAACCCCCACAAAACAACCAACCAACCCTAAACAGGCCAAACAAAAATAATAATTAAAAAAAACCCCACACCACCACAAAAATCCCCCGACAAGAAGCACCAAAAAAGCCTTACAGTAATTTTTAGCAAAAAGATGAAAATAAAAAGAGGTTTAGCTTCCAGGCAAAGAAACACTTAATTTTTCATTTAAAAATAAATAAATAGAATACCATAATTGGGTAATTACTGTACAAGCCAGAAAATCTGATTGTCAAATATCCCATAGCTACTTGTTTTCATCAATGAAACTAGGACAATTTCTTGCAAGGGTACCATCAATTTTATTCTTTCCTTTTTTCTTATCAAGATATTGTCATCTGTATATTAAAAAGAATTATGCTTACCTGTGATACCCTCTGCCAGCAGATCAGTCATTTTGCAGCACAGTGACAGTAATTTTGTAGTGTAATCATCTAAAAGAATTATCTAAATATATTTAAAAAAAAACACAACACAGGTACTTAGATAAACTAATCAGCTATAGTAAACCCATGTTATTTCCTTAACAACTTGCCATAGAAATTTGAAGCTAAAATCTATTTTACTACCCTGTATCTTTTTATGACCTGCATATAACAACTTTGCAGTGGGAAATTAATCTCAAACAGCATCCAAAGTCAGCTCCCTACATACACAATTTCAAAAGATGAGCTCCATCTTAAGTAAGTAGCTTTTCCCCACTACTTTCACTTTGACACAAGTCTTTTGAATTCCTGCCTAATTTACGCCCTGGTCTGTTTAAATATATCTGTACTTATTCTAAAACTGGTTTACTGCTTAAGCAGCTCTAACAGGTATCGTACTGCTGAATCCTGCTCCACATGTATCACACAGCAGTGTAATTTTTTAAATTAATGAAGTGTAAGTCTTTCAAAAGAAAAGTGAAGATAAACAGAAACAGTTTCTAATTTTGTCTTCAAAACTTGAAAAATAATTGAGACAACTAACCATTTGTTCTGAGTATGCTAGCCCTTATATTTTTCATTACATATTATACAGAGATCTTAGTCAACAGAACTAAAAATCCATTACTTGGATAGAAAACAATATTAAGTGAAAACGACAGCCATTAAGTTATACTTATTTTTTTGTGTACTCAGTGATACAGATTACTTGTTCAAGTGATCTTAACATTCTCACAAAAATTGTAACAAAACTATACCTTCCATTCTTCCTCTTTCCTGCAGTCATCAAATACTGATGATTTTATCCCTGTAAGAGGAAACAGAGATAAACAGTTTACCAGTTAGAGGAATCAAATTGTTGCTAAAAAAATAATTCAGTCATTTAGACTTACACATTTAGAGACCTAAAAAGGGAGGAACAAAAAAAAAAAACCCACCCAACCCACTGATAAATATCTCTACAGAATTCCTGCCCACAAACTGTCCCTGCCTGTTTCAGAAAGATGCAAAATCTTCCCCAAATGAAAAAAATTAAAGGAACAGAAACAGAAGCCTCAAATACAAATGAGCAAATTCAGCACACATTTTGTGATTACTGCCAAGTGAAAAAACTGTAAGAAGTTTCAGAATAGTAGGTACATGTACAATAGAAAGTACACCTAATTCTTCAACATTTATGAGTATTAATATATCCACTTATGTCCAAGTCCCTTTTGCATGACCCTATCACAAGGTACTCCATCTCCACCCCCGGTTTCCAGTGTCTCTGAATTCAGCAGTGACTTCAGCTGAGCAGCCTACCTGCTCATCCAGCCTTCATTTCATGTTTCACAACGAACACTGCATAGCATGCAAGGCTCCCAAGTTGTCCACTTTGTGCTTCTCATAGTTATATTTTACAGAGATCTCACACACAGACTCTTTCACACACAATACAACAAGTTTCTTTTGAAAGTCGAGTACTTCACACTTTAGCTTTCCAATATGCTCGTTACTTTTTGCAGCGTTGACATCCTTCGTAGCAACTTAAAAACCTTACACTCCGCTCCATCTAATAAACTGACAAAAACACTGGTCTAAAAAGCTGTATAAGTAAAAAGCACATGTTTCAAGAGCGATGCAATTGGTGTATTTTTTTTAGGCTGCTAAATAATAGAATTCAAGCTCAGTTCTCCTGAATCCTTTTCTGCTTATGCAACTCCCGAAATCCATTATCATTGCTTAAAATTGCCCTCTGGGTTGCTTCCAATTCAACATCCTTCCTGTCATACATAACCCACGTTTTTTTACTAACAAGTTCTAGGTCTGCTTAGCCTGCTCTAGAGGCTGCTGTGACTTCTTTGGATACACTCTACATAAAATTGTACAATGTTCATTACTCCATAAGCTGCTACCAGGATGTATTTATTGGTAATACCTGAATCCAGGATGTAATACAGGCACATTTTTTTTCCTGTTACTTTTATACGGTGTATGTGTTATATTTTTCTAGGTCTGCACACAAGGTGCAAGAACAAGCCTTTAGCCTCATGTAAATTTATCTAATCTTTATATTTTCCTGAGAACACTCTTACCAAGGAATTAGTCCTTAGCATTACACAGAGTTCTTTTTAATAAACTGAGCACTTGAGAGCCTTGTCCAAAACCTCAAATATATTTTTTCTACAATACCTTACCTACCTATAAAGTAAACCAGAACACGTAAACACATAATCCAGTTGTGTCTTGAACTTAATTTCTGTAATTAAAAATAGAATTCTGCATTCTCCCATCATGAAAAGAAGTTTTATTCCAAGCTATCAGTGCACCAGATACAGTGTACTTGGCCCTGCAATACTCCCAACTGCTATTTGTTTTGTCCTCAACCTGCAGCTGCTTTACCCAAATAACTGACCTACACTGGTCACACAGGCTCCGGAGATCACCTCATTTGTCTCCGGTAAGCATTCTGAATGCATCAAAAACAATAATAAACCCAGGTATGAATTGTGTTCCATTTTTGTCTAAGCTTTCATTTCCTTCCCACAAATGTCATACCAATCACGCATCCTGACTACCTTATCTAGTTTTGTCTTCTCTGAATACATTCAATTAATTTAAGGCATTTTTTCCTTCTACTTTTACTTCCTGATCTTGATAAGGACTATACACAACCCTGACAGAACAGCAGACTGCTAAATCCCTGTCTGGAAAGAAAAACCCACACAACAACAAAAAAAAAAAAAAAAAAAAAAAAAAAAAAAAAAAGCAGACCACACCTTGGCAAAGTTAATGACCCATTTATAACACACTTCCTGAATAAAGGACTAAAACAGCTTTCACTGTAACCAAGTGTTCTGGAAAATAAAGTTGCAGAATTGCTGAATCATTTTTTTAAAATTAATAATAGATATCTATGGCTAGCCTAGAATCTTAATATACAAGTCTAGAAAACATTTTTAAAGTTGAAAAAAATAAAAAATTAAAGACAGAATTCCTTGTGGAAATAACCTTAGTTTGAGACACACACACAGGTGCAGTATATAGTTAATTTTAAAATTTTAGTCACAAGAACTACTGCCTTTAAAGCACAGGTAGCTTTCCCCACCCCCATAACTGTGAAGTTAACCGACAACTAACTTTGGTCAAGTAACCTTTTCACACATTTCTGCATAGATTCAGCCTAAAACTGCACCTTACAGAAAAGGCTGTCACTATGGAAAGAAGAGTTTTTAACAGCAGCATCCCAGAGCACAGGTTCAGCACTCTTCGTACACACAATGCAGGTACAACTTCTTTGCCTATTCACAGAACAGGAGTAAGATACACACTGACAACAGGCTGCCACATGAAGCATTAGCACCACTGACACATTATTTTCAGACAAACCAGCCTTAAAAAAGAAAAATAATTTTCTGAAACATTAGAGAGCAGCAGTTCATGGCCTTGAATTATCCATAAACAAAGTGCCAGACAGCATCTAAAACTTACTTCATCAGTTTTCATTGTTGTTGTAGTCTTGGAATGACAACAGTAGCTAGTTATCTAACAAAGCATTCTTTTCAGAAGCAGCTTCCTTTTTACAAAGCTTGCAATACAAATATTTTATTATTCACACTGTTTCACCATCACTCTAATCTTTCTTCCTCAAGGTCTTGTCCACACTGGCAGCACCGTTTCCAAAAGTCCTTTATACACCCTGATGACACACCAGTGCTTTGATCAGGCTGCCTCCTTTTAAGGCTACAATCCTTGACCAAACTGGTGGCCTTCTATGATGGCATGACTAGCTGGATAGATGAGGGGAGAGCAGTGAAGATTATCTACCTCCACTTCAGCAAGGCTTTTGTCTCCCAGAACATCCCTATAGGCAAGCTTAGGAAGCGTGGGTTAGACAAGTGGACAGTGAGGAGGATTGAGAACTGGCTGAATGGCAGAGCTCAGAGGGTTGTGATCAGCAACACTGAGTCTACCTGAAGGCCTGTACCTAGTGGTGTTCCCCAGGGGGTCAGTACTGGGTCCAGTCTCATATTCATCAATGACCTGCGTGAGGGGCAGTGTTCCCTCAGCAAGTTTGGTGATGACACAAAACTGGGAGGGGTGGCTGACACACCAGAAGGCTGTGCCACCATTCAGCGAGACCCGGACAGGCTGGAGAGCTGGGCAGAGAGGAACTTAACAAAGTCCAACAAAGGCAAGTGTAGGGTCCTGCACCTGGGGAGGAATAACCTCACGCACCAGCACAGGTTAGGGGCTGACCTGCTGGAAAGAAGCTCTGCAGAAAGGGACCTGGAAGTCCTGAGGGACAACAGGATGACCATGAGCCAGCAATGTGCCCTTGTGCCCAAGAAGACCAATGGCCTCCTGGGACACATTAAAAAGAACACGGCCAGCAGGTTGAGGGAGGTTATCCTCCCCCTTTACTCTGCCCTGGTGAGGCGACATCTGGAGTACTGTGTCCAATTCTGGGCTCCCCAGTTCAAGAAAGACAAGGAACTACTGGAGAGAGTCCAGCAGAGATGCACATCCATGTCAAGATGATCAAGGGACTGGAGCATCTCTCTTACAGAGGAAAGGCTAAGAGACCTGGGTCTGTCTACCTTGCAGAAGAGAAGATTGAGAGATGATCTTATCAATGCTTATAAATATCTAAAGGGCAGGTGTCAAGAGAACGGAGCCAGACTCTTTTCAGTGGTGTCCCGCGATGCGACAAGAGGCAACAGGCACAGACTGGAACACAGGAAGTTCCATCTGAACGTATGGAAAACTTCTTTATTTGGAAGGTGACAGAGCACTGGAACAGGCTGCCCAGAGACGTTGTAGTTTCTTTCTCAGGAGCTATTCAAAACCCACCTTGACACAATCCTGTGCAACCTGTTCTAGGTGAACCTACTTTGGCAGGGGGTTGGACTAGATGGTCTAGGGACAGAGGTCCCGCCCAGCCCCTGCCATTCTGTGATTCTGTAAAGTCTAAGCGTTCTACAAAACACCTCAGGACAAATTAATCACTTTACTGTCAAAGGCACAAATGACTTCAAAGAGCAAGACAGGACAAGCAAAGAAACAAAAGTACGGATTTCTACAGGTCAAGTGTTTATAACTTCACAAAACAAAGGTATCTAACTCATGTGAGCAGGGTACAGATGTCAGCAATTGACAACCGAATACCACAGGTATTCAAACATATAAACAAACCAACAGTTTGCTTTCCTCTTTCTTCCCTTTTTTCGTATTTTCTCTTCCAGAGACACAAGCAAGCAGACTGGAGCTTGCAGGTGGGAGCAGAGGAGGAAAATGCAGACGAGGCGGCATCTGGACCTTCCCGTTTCAGCGACAGTCACTGGGCTGGCTGAGCCGCTCGTGGAGTCACAACCTCAGTACAATTAAATCTGGCGTGAGGTGGCTACTACAAAGCCTTTCCCCAAAGGTCTCACAGTACCTGAAGTTCTCTCCGCCCTTCCGCTCCACCAAGATACGGAGTAGTTACAACTTCATTTTCTGTACCAAACACCGGCAGAACCTGTTCCTGAACACGGCCATAAAAACCTGCAGTTCATTTACGAAAGTACCTGGGGACACCTTCGGCTTTTCCATCTGAAAACCCTGAGGCCCAACACAAAGCCGGCAGTGCCACTTCGTGCCAAACAACCAGCGCGCCCCTTCTAAGGCCGGGCGCACTCTCCAAATCTGCCATTTCGGCAGCAACAGGGAAGCCCGTGAAGAGCTGGCTTCGGCTGAGCCTCTTCAGGAGCTGGCACGGCCGGCTACACCCCGTACAGTTCGCCCTTACACCGGAATACGGCAGAAACGCGTCCAACCAGGTGCTGTTACCGCAGGCACCCGCGGCACCGCCGCCTCCCGCCATCCCGCCGAGCCGAGACAGCCGGGGAAGAGCAACCGCCGCCGGCCTCTGCCGCACACCGGGCTCCCCACGCAGCCGCCCGCGCCCGGCCCGCCTCTCCCGCCGCCCGCCTCAGCCCCGACACGCAGCGCGGCTCCTAACGCGCTTCCAGCCGCGCCGGGAGGGGCGCCGGGCCCACCCTCGGCGGCCAGGGGACCCCGGCCCCAACGCGCCGGGCTACGGGGGGGGGGGGCAGCGGGGGAAGAGGGCGCGGAGCGAAACCCCGCACTCACTCTGCCACACCAAGCTCTTCAGCCCCCTCGCTGCCGGCGCCATCTTGCTCGCAAGCGCCGCCACCGCGCCGCTCCCTTCCGCTCCCCGGCCCGGCCCCGCCGCGCCCTCTTCACAGGCGGCGGGCGGAGCGGGGCGGTGGCGTGCGGTGCCTGCTGCTGGGGCGTGCTCCCGCCAGCCCCTCCGGGGCCGTGCCGGCGGCATGGGCCGGTTTCTCTGCCGTGGTGGGGTCCGAAAGTCCCGCTGGGGAAGCGCCCGGTGAGCCGGGCTCGTTCTCTGAGGAAGGAGCGTCCGGTTGCTCGACAGAAGGGGAGCCCCGACGGCGGGAGCCGCCTCCCGAGCGGCGAGGCGGGCTCCGTGTGCGGGGTGGGGAGCAGCCGGGGGCGCCGCTGCGAAACCCGCCGCGGCCCCGGGTCCCCTCGGGGTGTAAAACTCCCCTCGCCGCCGTGGCTCCCTCAGAAAAGCGGCCGCCGGGTTCCCTGTTAGGATCGCGTAATGCCACCGAAGAAAAGCACTGTCGCTTCGCAGGAAGGTGCCGTTTCTTGACGCCTAAGATCGCCTGTTGGAAGTTTTAGGTCGAAGGCGCGAAAGGCGTGTTGTCAAAAGGGGGAACGAGCAGTCCGTACAAATGCAAAGAAACGAGAGGAAAATTTCTCCTTCTGCAACGCGCAGCGTGAGGGAGAGTGCTGCCCAGTCGGTGTGGCGCTGGTCCCTTCAAAGGGGAGCAAGGCAGCATTCCTGTCAGAAAATAAAAAAAGATGCTTCTAAGTGGACAGAGACGGCAATAGATAATAAGCTGGTTTCGAATTTGCATTGGGCTGAGTTACTTCATGACTCTCGCCTAAGCAATACAGAAGGGGAAGAAAGCCCACCACCCGCCTCCCTAAAAGTTGGGTGCTGGGGGACCCATTTCTGCAGGGTTTTGGTCCGCGCCGGCAGGCCGTGGTCCAGCAGGGGGGAGGAGGAGGAGGAGGAGGAGGTCCTGGCCTAACGTGGCCTCCACCTCCGCTCCTCCCAGGGAATAAACCTGCGGTGACGGCGCTGCCGCAAAATACTCCCGGTGACGGTAGGCACCGGCCTGGGCTCACCCCCCTGTGAAGGCTGGAACAAAGTTCTGACAAAGATGTGCGGTGCGAGAGGTGAAACATTGGTATTTATTGGGCTGCTTTTCGACTGCCTGGAAACGGTGAGTGCAACTAACTCATGTGCTTTGAAACTATTTTCAAGGATGATGCCGCACTCTTTGTAGAATTAAACTGAAAGTTAGGGTAGAGACTACCTGACAGCCACTCCTACGTTCTTTTCTAACTGCTTTTCTAAGTATTTTCTAACGCTTCTGCGGTGTTTACAAGTGACTGAAAAATAAAATAGTGTATTAGGACACAAGGTCTTTCGAAGTCTGTGGACAACTGAAAACTGGATCAAAAGGCAGATGCAGAGAGGAAAATGAAGAAGTAACGCAGTCCACATACCTGTACCAAATCTCACTGGTTGAGCATAAAATTTCCACGCTAAAAGAATCTGAGCAAATACATTGTGTCTGTAAAATGTGTTTAAAAATGTGCTATTTTAAGTGATTGTTGTTACTAACATTATTAGGTTTTTTCGTCTTCCAAATAAAAAATTTCACTTTGTATTTCTAGTTTTTTTATGTCTTCCTTTTCAGATCTTTTCAGCTAACACAGGTAAATCTTCAGAATGGTACTTTGGTTTTGCCTGCTTATTTTTGAATGAGTCTGAAGAGAACACGCATGTGTGATTTCTCATGAAACATTCTGTAAGTTCTAGCAGCTTTATAAAGAAAAAATGTTTTCAATTTTGATTCAACTTTAAAAAAATCTATGCCGATATCTTTTTAAATTTTAAATCGTATTTTTAGGAGTCCTAATTGTGTTGGACACCCACACAAAGATTCTAACAGACCACTTACGCCTTGACACTAGCATGAACCAGGGAGAGCACTCAGCTGGACAACCTGTGCTGTTCGTTACCTACATAACTGTGCTACAAATGGGATCCAAACTGTCCCATATTTGCATCCAGTTATTTGTTTTAATAAATTAAAAGCCAATCAAAAAACCACATACACCCCCCTAAAAAAAACCCCAAAATATGCCAGAAGGAGCATATTCTAAGCGTAAATATTTCCAACGTTTTACACTATTTTGTACTTTCTTCAATCTTGCATTTTCTGCCTACAGCTCCTATTGCCTTAAACGTGAATACTGACTAGTTTAAAATATGAGGAATACAAGATTACCAGAAGTGCTCTCAGAATTCATTCATTTTCTGGTGATGGTAGACGTTCCTGCATATGTACTGCACTATCAAGAGTCTTAAATGCTTAATCATTGCAGACATGTTGTTGCGGTATCTGGGCACTTACTGTAGCATATTCTTTTCATGATTTGCAAAACAAGCATTGGATCCTATTCATGTGGAATACTATTGACACTGGTTGTATATTCGCATATGGATTATACACAGTATTTTTTAAATAATTACAGCATATGGGGGTTTAAGAAAAATAGCCATCATCACAACATGGTATTGCGAGAGCAAGCAGGAATTATTACACTAATTAGTGGATTGTAAAAGTGAACAAGGGAAATAGCACTCCAAATTCAGTGGAATGCCTGTCATCTGAAAATTAGGTCATGCAGATGCTTGATAAGGCACTGAACAATCCTCTTGTCAAGACTTGACTAAATTCAGGAATGACTGAAATGGGGTTTTGATAATTTTTTTTTTTTTTTTTTTTTTTAGGTTTCTCTGTGGCTATATACGATGTGACATCACGAAGCATTTATCTCAGATGGTCCAAGTTTTCAGGAGCCTCTTCTTACAGAGTCACAGCTACAGCTGTGAATACTGTAGGCCATTCATTACTGGCTCATTTTAGTGATGTCACACTTAAAGGAACTCTAACTTCATTAATTCCCAATACTATTTATGCTATACAAGCAGAAGCCATTGACAAGAATGGAATTATTCTTGCAGAAACACAGATTGTGCAGTCAACAGGTTAGTTAGAGAAACTTTACGAAGCATTATTTCCATTGACCTCTGTAGGACTGGGATTTTATCCTTGTTTCATTGTACTGCTAGGGAATAGCTGCATTTCCTGTTGAAGCCTTTTGCTGGGTCTTCTACTGAGTTCAATATTGGCACGATTAGCTCCTTCTCTCCCCTGCTTTTTTTTAATACATATGTGTTTCCCTGACCTGCCATGCACAGTTTGCTCGGACTGCAGCTTTGCAAGTCACCTACCCTTTAATTACAAATGCAGATGTGAAGCTATATACATTTTTCAGTACTGATACTGATAAATGGTATTTTTGTTTCATTCACAAAAGGACTTGTAGCATATAAGTCATTAATGGGTGTTGAAGAAGAATCTACATAAACAGAGGTGCTTTTTTATTTCATCACTGAAACGTAATTGAAAAAATATTCTGTTGAATTTCTGGTTTAGACTGATAATTTTTAGAAATAGCCATTATTTTTTCAGTATAATTGGTTTCTTATAAAAGTAATTATTACAACAAAAATTAAAAATAAAAAAGCAGCAGTGTTTATCCTGATAAGTGTATAAAAACTTCTATCGCTAGCTTGGTTATGGGAGAACAGATATTAATGATTAATGTTCTGTAATTTATTTCTGACGTAAATCATGTGCTATAATTTCTCTACTGGATTGTTAGGCAAGCAGCTCCCTTAGACTTGTATAAGGATTTCCTGCGCAAAAATTTTTATGAATTGTTACCAAAGAATATTTTAAAAGGAAAACACAGTCATAGTGCAACAGCTTGCTCAAAGATTGCAAGACACACCTGCAAATGTTCCATAGGCATGCTCATATAGAATATATGTTACCATTTTTACAAATGGGGCAAAAGAGGGTGTCTGACTACAGCTGAGTAACAAAATGCTGGCGACTAAGAGAGCAAACATAATGCTCAGGAGCTGATAACCATGTGTGATACTTGCTAGGGTCTCTGCAATCCCAATTTAGCTGCCTTGCTATAAGGAATTTTGCCTCAAGGCTCATACTTTTGTCCCAAATACTTTTTCATTCCTTTTCTTAATTTTAGGTGGGATACACCTTCATTCTAGCTTCTCTTCTAGTGAGTCTTTTGCTACTTTGAAATATATGGACTTGCTTTACACATGCTGATCCTAGTCTGAAAATCCTGATTACCGAACATAAATTACTTGTGGTTAAGAAATACAACCTCTTTGGTTACTTTTGTGACTGCAGTACACAAGGGCTCTTTCTGAATGGCCTGCGGCATAGCATAATAGAAAAGCATTTAATTGCAATATTTGATGTGTCGTGTTATTGTATATGTAAGTATATCTCCTCTGAGCAGGGGATTGTATAAGATGACCTCCCATGGTCCCTTCCAAACTAAATTATTGTAAGTTGCTCTGATATAGAAATGCCTAAGATTCAGCATCCTATTTCAGACTGCTTGGTATAAGCATTCTCTTCTTCTTTGTATATATTGCTTTGCTTATTGCTTTCTATAAACATGCAGTATATTTCATTTGCTATAGAAGAAGACAAAAGAGACCTCTCAGTGCAACGGTCATTTTCAATAGTGATTTCAAGGGTACTATAATATTTTTATTGAAAGATGAAAGTTGGCCTACAATATCTCAACACTCTGTGTATGTTGTTCATTTAAACTTGATTTAACTTAAATTGTAAACATTCATAGAGAGCGTAGGCCATTTGTCCTACATTTTGTCTGTGTGAAACGGTTCAGAGCACTTGGCATTTCATAGGGCTGAGTTCCCCAACTTCAATATGTTTACCATTATTTCCATTTTAGCTCCAGACACACCTGTTATTGAGCAAGCTTATTCAAAACTTAGCAACAGTATCACAGTGGAATGGAGAGCAGTACCTGGGGCTACTAGTTATCTGCTGACTGCACAAGATGGAGATTCCTTCATTGAAACTGTAGTTACAAATTCTCCAGGCACGGTGACAGGACTGAAACCTGCCACCTTGTACAGGATCACTCTCAGATCTATCAATTCAGGAGGAAAAAGCCAGCCTTCACCTTTCAGAAAAGCAAAAACAGGTGGGCTTTTAAATTCTTATTTCGAATTCTGTAATTTATTTTTTTTTAACTTGAACAGAAAACAAATTAATATAGCCCAGGCATGTACCAGTACTTAATTATTATATTCTCATATTTTAAATTGTATTAATCACATTCTCCTTTCAGTTTTTGAGGACTAGAAAAGCTATCTGACTTAATGACCAGGACTGGAGTATGAATTAATGGTTTACTTTATGACAGTACTGTAAGTTAAATGTGTAATATGAAGTTTTACTAGAATTTGTATTAAAATGTGTATTCTCTTTTAAAAAAAATCAAATTTTGTTTTGACAAAAGGCAGAACTTGAGGGAATGGAAGAAATGAAGAAGAAACTGAAACTATAAAAACACAATGTAAAACTTGGAGGACAGGAAATGCAGTATCTTGGTGATTTTCATTCTTCTACACACTCAACCTTTTGTACTTTGTGTATGAGTTACATTCACTTTACAAAACCTGTAATATCGTAATGGATGCAGCAAATGAGTTTCCATATATATGCTGTCAGTCTTGCATTAATTTGTTTTTGGTTTTGTTGTTGCTGAATTTGTCTCTCAGAGTTTGGTGATTGTTGTTTCTGTGCATTCGTTTCACATTTGGCCCTTTCCAACAGTATTACTGGAAAACCAAGAGCTTATTTGCTGCTCTTTCTCAACAGTCCTGGCTGCTCCAGTTCTGTCCGTTAGTGCTCCGAGTTGTGACTCCATTGCCATGAGCTGGCAAGCTGTGTATATGGCAGCTGGATTCTCTGTGTCCCTCATGAGATCGGATGGTTTGGGCAGGATGCTCACGGAGAACACCACCAACACCTCCGTGGTATTTACAGATCTCGATTCAGGAACTCTCTATACTATCAAGGCATGCGCCTGGAGCGTCAATGGGATCCCTGGAGATGATTTCACATACAACCAAAGAACAAGTAAGAAATGTTCTTTTCTGAAACCAAGCAAGCATTTAAAAAAAAAAAAAAAAAAAAAAAAGAAAATACCAGGAAGTATTTATGTGTATGTGTGATTGTGTTATGTTTTTCAAAGATAAGTTGGGTAGATTTTTCAGATCATATAATTTTTACCCCAAATCTCAAAGTGCGTGAAAGCTCAGATGACATGGCTGTGTTTAATGAATATTACTGAGGCACAGACACCATTAACTACCCCTAAAGTTGTACCTAGGACAGGCCTCAGTAAGGATTACACGAGCTTAGACCGATTTGAGGATTTTTCTAACTGTGAGGCAAATATTCAAATAAGGCAAGGAGTTTCAACGGAAAGCTTTGTGATGGTGCACAACCAGAACTATTTCTTAAAAAAAATTGTCACTTTGGTATGAATGAGGGTAAGCTCTGCACCACACAAATTGTATTTAGTTTGCAAGTGAAATGAAAAAGATCATTTCTGTAGGCCGTATATGAAGTTGTATTTATGTGTTCCAAACTGATATACCGTAGGTCCTAAGGCACCAGCGGATGTTCAAGTAGCTTTTAATAGTGGTGCTCTAAGAGCTATTGTTTCTTGGATGCCAACAGAAGGAGCTCTAACTTACAGTGTGACAGTCTCCAGTGGACTCTTGAAACTCAAGTGTAACACATCTTCTGCCTCCTGCATGGTGCCATCACTCCGCTGCGGCTCTGAATATTATGTTTCTGTCACAGCATACAACGATGCTGGATCCAGTAAACCTACAGATGCAGTAAGCTTAAAAACTAGTATGTGTCATTGATCGTTATAGAGCTTTTGGGATTTTAACATGTATTTCTTTCATTTCAGATGTAAATTACTCCATCACAATTCATGAGTGGTTCTCAAATAGTTATTTCTGCTTCTGAACTTTGTGCGTGAACTGTGCTGTATGCCTTTCTGTTTTGGGGATAATAGCCTAAAGTTTCTTCATATTTCTGTGAGAAAAACTTGCGGTAGTGTACATATTGTTGGCTGAACCAGTAAGCCTGCATTTTCCCCTTACCAGAAGTACCTGTTTTAAAGTCAATTTTCTGAGTGTAAAACTGATGTAAGGAATAACACATCTGCCCTGCTGTGTCAAGTCTGTCACAAATAGATTGAGAGAAATCTGTGAGGAAGTAGCATTAAGGACTGGCCCTGGGCTGAAAACTGTTCTAGGCTAAATCTAGCTGTTAGTTAGAAAGCAGGTCAACAAAACCACATTCAGGTAAAGTAGCACCACTAGACTAAATTGAGATACTGTCACACACCATTCTCAAGTAGCAGCTTTGTCAGGACGAAACGTTGCTCATTTGAGCTACTTAGCACCACTGCCATGTCGGAGGTTATTGCTTCCTGACCTGTTAGCTTAACTGGCCATGTGCACAAAACATAAACCATCTTTGTTATTATGTGCTGCCTTAAAGACACAACATCATTGACTTAATCATGTGATGTAACCTGCCTCATTTTGACTTCTCATCGATACGAGTTGGAGATCATCCATGTGAGCAATTCAGCGGTGGACCTAAAGGGATGAGAGAGCCTTAAGCAAGAAAGAACTTCTAAGCTGTGGGCTGTAATCTCAGCCGTCATTGCTGCAGCTAGATCATGTATATTCATTCTAATAGCAGCAAGCTAAACTTTTTGAACTAGAAAGAAAGTAAATGTTATTTAAGCAAAAGCCATGGAGTCCATAATTTAATGTGACGCTTTCGGATGCCAACAGAAAGGAAACCTGGGCAAAGGACAGCTCTGTTGAGACACAGCCAATGAGTTTCACAGGAATATATAAAGGATTTTCACATAAAGGCTTTTGGATGCCAACTGCTATTCAAGCTAGTATTCTGATTGTCATCCAAAACTACTGTCTTGAGCATAGGCTGTGCCAGTTCCTTTTGAAATACTGCCTGGTACCACTGGTTTTGTTCACAGGGGCTCCTTAAGCAGATCTCTTTTCTGTAAAACATGAAGGTAGCACCTATCTTGTCCTGTAAAAACCATACTCGCTTTTCATCTAAATGTAAGTAGCATCCTCTGTAAAGGCAGATAAGTTGCTGTTTTCTTGAACGAGACAGAACAACTGTTCTAGCTGAGTAGAATAATTCTATATATTCATTATTTTCATTTATTCCCCCAAAGTATAACTTCAATGAAAATATTCTTTTTCCTTTCTTTTTTTTATTTTTTTTTCCCCAGTTCCTTGTGCACCAGTAAATATATCAATTGAAGAGGATGAACCTGGCCGCTTTTTGGTATCATGGTCTAGCGTCAATTTCGGTCATTATTACGTGGTTTTTGTGAAGAGTGATGATGGCTTGGAAGTGCACTGCAACACATCACATACTCAGTGCCATTTCCAGTCGGACTGTGGCTTCACTTATTTCATTAGTGTCTTTGCATATAACAAGGCAGGGCAGAGCCCTTTAGGTGATGTATTCAATTACACAACTGGTAAGTAGCAATGTATTCTTGCAAATTCATTTTGGATCCTTTAACTGTGTTTGTGGTAGAGCCGATTGAATATTTTTATTGGAAGGTAATGGCTTAAAAGTCTATTTTTATTCAATTTTTGGGAAAAACACACAAAAGCTGGCAGAGAAGAACCACTTCACATTGTAGTTGAATTTAACTTGCATAGTCAGGTGTGACAACATGCTTACACACTTGAAAATAGTTTAACGATTCACAAACATCAGGTAAGAACATATGAATATACTCCATCTGGAGTAACTGCGTCCAGCTCTGGAGCCCCCAATGTAAGAAGGACACAGAGCTGTTGGAGCGGGTCCAGAGGGGGACCACAAAGATGATGAGAGGGCTGGAGCACCTCTCCTGTGATGACAGGCTGAGAGAGCTGGGGTTGTTCAGCCTGGAGAAGAGAAGGCTCCGGGGAGACCTTGTAGCGGCATTCCAATACCTAAAAAGGGGGCCTACAGGAAAGATGAGGAGGGACTCTTTATCAGGGATTGTAGTGATAAGATGAGGGGTAATGGTATTAAACTGAAAGAGGGTAGATTCAGAGTTGGTATTAGAAAGAAATTCATCACTGTGCAGGTGGTGAGACACTGGAACAGGTTGCCCAGGGAAGCTGTGGATGCCCCATCCCTGGAAGTGTTGAAGGCCAGGTTGGATGGGGCTTTGAGCAACCAGATCTATTGGAAGGTGTCCCTGCCCATGGCAGTGGGGTTTGAACTAGATGATCTTTAAGGTCCCTTCCAACTCTAACCATTTCTATGATTGATTCTAATAACACACAGTCCTGGCATAACATTTGTATTCTAGCCCTGTGTTTTTTTCTGTTGCCTTAGGAAGGGTGTGCCAAAGCCTTAAACTTCCTCATAGTTTTCGTATTTGGAAAATGAAAAAAATCAGTTCAGTGGGAAACTTTGAAGAACGTTGTTAGAGTTATTTAACTTCTACATGCTTTGAACTTTTAAATCAAGGATATAGGTAATTCCTGTGTCTTACCTGTACATTAGCATGCCCTCTGTTGATTTGAACGGAGGGATGCTGAATTAATTCAAGAAGTAAATGTGGGGTTAATGGGACATAACCCATTATATGGACATTAAATGGACATAACCCATAATAATTTGCACAATATCAGTCACCTTTGGAGATTTAAGACATGAAGTGCATAGATAAAGGAAACAAGGCTCTTTGGTTCCGTGCCAGTTTTCGGTTCGCGTTTCCCTCTCTGCCTTGTCTGTTCCCAGCACCTTGTTGCCCCAGTGACTTCAGGGCGGCGGTCGTGTCGAGTGACACTGTGCGGGTCACCTGGGCTCCTGTCCGCGGCGCCGAAGTGTACGAAACCAGAGCGGTCAGCGGGAGCGGCGTGCTGCTCTGCAACGACACCGCCGCGGCCTGCACCTTCTCGGCTCTCCCGTGCAACACCCGGTATAACATCACCGTTCATTCGTTCAGTGAGGCCAGGCGCAGCAACACGTCCTGTGCGTCCAAGTACGTGGCAACAGGTATTACGACCATTCTCGGTGTCCTTCAGCGGAGGAAAGAAATAATTAGACACTGCAGTGATTCATGGGTGAAAAGCATTACTGGAGCGATAAGTTACTGTAACCGATAAAAAAAAACTTAAAAAAGTAAAATACTGGAAGTCTTTAAAAATACGCTGTAAGCAGGGATCTAAAAACAGATTTGGATTGAAAGCTTCTGATAGCTCCAAGTTTTTGAAAGTCAGATGTACAATTAACCTCTGATTTTGTATGCAAAACCCTTATGTTGTCATTTCTGTCACAAGTCCTAAATTCTCACCAGGAGTGAACATTTAAGGATCATATATTTTTCCGAAGTAGTTTGTCAATTATGATTGGAATTTAATTTTTAGGTGTAACTTATATAGTATGCATAAACAACCTGTTTAAATACTGCTAATATGAAATATTTCAGCTCCCTGCAGTCCTGAAATTAAAAATATCTCAAAGGAGGCTCTTTCGGTAGTCAGTGTGCACTGGCAATCTAACAACGAAGAAGCTACATATATTGTCACTGCCAGAGGAGAGGCTGGACTTCGGCATTGCACAAGCTCTGGGAATTCCTGTACCCTAATTAATCTTCCCTGTGGATCTGCTTTCTCTGTTAGTGCTATAGCAAGATCACCAGCAGGACAAAGCTTACCAAGCTACAGTGTCCCTTTAGAGACAGGTATGTGGGAATTGTATATAGTGGAAAATAG
Source organism: Chionis minor (assembly GCA_013398295.1). Lineage (NCBI taxonomy): Eukaryota > Metazoa > Chordata > Aves > Charadriiformes > Chionidae > Chionis > Chionis minor. The sequence continues at coordinate 376,676 of VZSF01010833.1, read as the reverse complement.
TTAGCAGCATAATATTAAAATAGTTCTATGTCTCTTTATATGTTTGGGGCTTTTTTTTTTAATTTTAATTACAGTGTGTGCATATTATACTATCTATTGCTGCATACCTTCTGCTTAAACGTGTATGTATCTGAGTGTGTGTGTGAGAAGGAAGGATCACTTAGAGCTTGCCTCATGCTGAGAAGCCTTAGTGCAATCAATTATCATCTGGCAGAGCTAACTAAAATGTAATGACATAATCCACTAATGTAATCCATAATTTCCTTGTCAGCATTTTGACTTTTAATATTTCCAGGAGGGGTGATGTGGTGATATCCATGTTAAGAAACACTGTGAAGAACAGATTAATGCACATCCTACCCACCATTCCTGCTATTAATTTGCTGGCAGAGTTTTGTCCTGTGCCACTGGCCCATACAATCCCCAGGCACAGGTCAGAGGTTAACGTACACCAGGATCTATTTTTAACAGGCAGTTCGTCTGCAGTCATTTTACATTGTAGAGGAAGAGACAACAGAGACCGAGCTGGACTGACCTGCATCACTCAAGGGGTAAAGATCGACCCTGCTTAATTAAACTACAGATGTACCCTGATATTCTGATGACAAATTTTAGTAATTTTTAGTATCTTGGTGAACAATAATCTTAAAATAATTCCAGGGTTATAACTCACTGTTATAGACAATTTGATCTTACATTGACATTCTGTTTATTAGAAGCTTGCCAGAATAGTCAGGTATTTTTCAGCACGCTAACATTTGCCTGAAAAGTATGCGTGTCTTCATTCCTTCGCTCTTGGTCATGTACTGTTCTAATTGTAGCCCCCCAAACACCTTCCATTTTCCAAGTACAAAACAGAATTGACTTCCCTCTTTTTTTATTCTTATTTAAGCTCCTTGTTGCCCTGATGACCTGATACTGACTCAAGTGACACAGTCTGTAACAAATATCAGCTGGTCTGTTGGGATGGGTGCACAGACATATATAACAACACTGGAGTCTCCAAAAGGACAGGCAAAGTGTCACACTCTTGAAAACTACTGTCTCCTGGGATGCATCACATGCGGCACCACCTATACAGTATCTCTGAAAGCAATCAGTGAAACGGGTGTCACAGCCAGTTGCACGTATCAAGGATATTCTTCCAGTATGTAAATTGTAAATGCAATTGGGAAGAAAAAGACTCAATATACAAATAAATTTCTATAGTGTTCCTCTCATACAAATAGTGCAGCTGAAATGCAATACATAGTTAATACACTTGCAATTCCCTCAAATAAATGTGCTTTGGATTATTTTCACTATCATTTAAACATTGTTCTTATCCGGCCATCAGGTGACCATATAAAGAAGTTCTAATAACATTGCTTCAGAACCACCTTTTTTATTTATATTATGCTATGGCATAACTAAATTTTAGAGACCACTTAAGTATTCTGGGCACTCTAGGATAGCCCTGGTGCCTCCACAGTCAGGAGAGCGCAACAATATTCCAATGTATAACACAGTGGCAGAATTCCGGCTCCGTAATATGAGTTGGATAGAACATTTTCTTCCCTAGTTCAGTTCAAGAATTATTTTGGCTTTCTGTGAAATAATATTTTCTCATTGAAATGCTGATATGTAGTCTGATAGTAATCATATCATCTGTTTTAAAACACACTTTAGGAATCTATAATGTATTGTGGTTTCACAAAATCTGCTTATTAATGTTTCTTATTTTCTTAGGTGTTTGCTGCCCATCTGGAGTGAAGCTATACAGACTTGGCAATAACGGTATCAGGGTGTACTGGCGAGCTTCTGATGAAATGATAAACTACAATACTGATTTACAGGGCTCAAAAGGCAATTTCACCTGTACCCCCAGCTCAGGTCTAAGTTACTGCGATATCACTGAAATACCTTGTGGGGACATCTACACAGTGGTGGTATCTCCAATTACCGATAAGGGGCCAAAGCTTACATTTTGTCCTAAGAAAATATATTCAGGTAAAACAAATTTCTTTGAATGATGGATTTTTGTCTATGCGTGCTAGATGGTTAAAATGTAATGCAAAGTTATGCGAGTAAAGGTGGCGTGGAATAGAACTTTTCTATCTAAAGTTGACTGCAGAGTAAAGTTTATGGGTGCTATCTTGTAATATCTGTGATGGGAACATGACAGGGGTGTTTTGGGTTGGGGCGTTCTTATCTACACAGGTGCCTCTTGACTGGATCACCCATAACCTGGTGAATACAGAGAAGCTAATTTTCAGTTGGGAAGTTAGTAGCAGTTAGAATACAGAGGCAAATAAATGAGGATTTTTAATTGTTTTTTTCTCTAATTTGTTTTATAGCATTGTTGGTTTTGCATAAATAAATCAAGAACTTCCATGAATCACTTCCAAGCACATTTTTTAAGTAAAAATTGTTTAAAGGGGTAGTAATTCCCTTGGGATTCCTTTCCCAGGGCATAAATTTAATCCATTATGAAACCACTGCTATTTGATGGGATTGCAGAGTTGTATAGCATGCACTACGTTCTACAGACTACTAGTATTTTCTGGCTTAGAGCCTAACACCTAACATTTATCCTACTGTTTCATGTCATTTCAGTAACCTGTTCGGGAAGCTCTGTTGGAAAGGGTGAGAGCACACAGTACATTCCTTCCAAATCCATGATGTTTGTAAAACATGCTAGCATCGTGTAACTCGGAATAAGATGCAAATAATATCTGCAAATAATTTGCAAACAATTGCAAATAATACTTGATAATCAAAGCCTGTGTTAATGTTATGCAGGTTTGTCTCATTCCCCCATCTTATAATGTACAATTTAAAAATCAAAACCAAAAAATCTTACCTAGATTGTGGCCTGTATACTGTCATGCATTCTGCACTGTCACAACAGTTACTGTTTACCTGATAGCACATAATAAAAGGCAGGTTTATCTTTCATAGCCGTGCCATATTCTATTACAAATTAAACTAGGTCACACTACTTTTATTTAAAAAACGTTTTTAAAAGTGTGGCTTACCTCAACCTATGCTGATTTCTTTTGGGGGTTTCAACAGGATAATTTCACACTTCATTTGCCTATGTAAACTGCTAGAAACAATTTCTAAAGCAGCCACTGAAACAAACATTTCTAAAGGCAGTTGCTTTTCCATAACTGAAATCGTCTTAATTTCTGAATTCTGTTATAGTGATTTACAGAGGAAAGAGCAATGCAGAACAGCATATCTAGATGAAAAATCTGCTTCAGATAAAGAGGTAAGTTATGAGAGTTGTAATTCAAATTAGGATGTATTAATCAAACTTTTCCTGCTGCTTAAATCTTTGGGATTGGAGGGGTAAGTTTTACCAGTCCTGTATATCCTCAATATCTGTGGTTTGTTAAAATCTGTCATATTTACCTCAGAAACCTAATGTTGTCTGCTCCTACCGTCAGTACTGATTTCTCCTCCATGTACAATAAAACCTTCTTTCACTTCATTAAGTATTTTCTAATACTGTCCTATAGTTCCCCAGAAAAGCTCTCCAATTCTAAACAAATTGAGATACTTTTCAGCACTCATTTACTTCCTGCTAGCTAAGATTGCTCATTCTCCAACAACAGCACTGGTGTTCTGGACTATTTACCATCCTTGTTTCAAAAGGATGGCAAGAAGGCACTGCTGACTTTCCTCCCCACCGAGGTTGATCATCTCCTCTTTCCTGCTTTTCTCCTACAGCTATCCTGTATATTAAGGTTGTTGATAACACCATTCTCCCTAAATGCTCTTCTGTGTCTTTCTTTCCCTGAAGCTGGAAAGATGACATCTGTGCTTAACTGCAACAGTCACAGCTGCTTGAGGACTGGGAGGAGGGAAGCTGAACAGCTAGCCATGTCCGAGATCTAATCCAGGACATCAAGTTTGAGCCCCAACTGATAATTTTTAAAATGCAGATGAACACTGATGGAGATTTCCGTAATCTTGAACTGTAATTTTCTCTGTAAAGCAATCAGTTTTAAAAGCTCTTCCAAGACAGTTATTAATCAGTAGGTGTGTTCTAGACCTAATGTATCAATGAAATAGTAAAGGCTGAAATAAAGATTAAAAGAGTGAAATTTAACTCCTTTAAAAAAAAAGCAGCTGTTTAGGTGTACTCAATTAACTTGAGGCTAAATCAAGTATGCTAAGGCTATTTCATTTTAATTTAAATTTCAAAAATAGTTTCTTCCTTTACAGTTTTGAGAGGTGACTCATGAGGGTAAACATAGTGTTCTCTTCACATCAACTGACTGGTTTTGCTTTGTGGCTAATGAAAAGTTGATAGTTATTACTCAAATTTTAATTTCCCATTTTTTCGGAAAAGGCAGAACCTTGTCTCATACTACACAGTGGTTACTTTTTCAGCCAACATAGAAAGCAAAGTTCAAGGGTTCTACATAGAAACGAAAAAAAAATTACTCAGATGTCTTACAAAAACAGTGTTCAGAAGCTTACATATAAAGGTTACCAAAGGCAACAGGTTTTTTAACAGTATTTTCAGCTTATAAAAATAGACACCACACATTCTGAAAGCCCTTTCTTCACAGGACACAGCTGTACTGGGTATCTCAGTCACTACTTCAGATCACTTGCACAAATAACCTCATGGGAATCTCACTCTTCAACACATTAGTTGTAGATGGCCCAAGAATTACATGTTGCTTCTTAGAACGTGATTCACTGTCAAAACAACTTTCTTTAGGAAACATTATTTAAAACTGCCCTGCATTACTTAGTAAAAAGTTGGTTTTCTCATTTAATTTGGGAAAAAAAAAAAAGTAGAAATAATTACTGTTCATAACTTTCTTCCTGAGGGTTTTATTTAAATATTTTTTTCTTTGCAGTCATCATTGTCAGACTCTGTCAACCCAAGCCTAAGTGTATAACCAGATGGCTATTAACTGGATTTTCAGGGGTCTAAAGCAATTGGTTTCTCTTGGAACCAAATTCACGCCGCAGCTTTCTTGTTTTCACATAAACAATTCTGATATTTCCATGCTCTAACAGTAACTCTAAGGTATTTTAAGCAATTGTAAACTGTTGGTGTGTTTTTTCTCCATTCTTGGCGTACAGACATTGACATCTCAAAATTGCACACTACAACCTTGACAATGCTGTAGTAATATTTTCATCAGCTCCTCTCATTTTCATGATTGAAAACAAGAAATGTAATAGAACATATTATTTGCATGCCTGTTAAAAAAAAAAAGCTGAAGAGGAGCCAAGATTCCAAGAAAAACTACATTCAGTTCCAAAAAAGTAGAGGACGTAGACAATTTACCAAAACAGGGAGGAAAAACAACACAACCAAACTGAGCCAGATCCACACCTCCTGCTGTGGCTGTGTATAAGTTGCAGGCATTGTTACTCAGACATTAGACATTGTCTAATGGTAATTAACACTACTGATATGTAAAGTATCACTGGCACTCACCAGAATGTTTAAAAAATTTTAATCAGGGTTAGCTTCAGGTTCTCTCCCGATTGAGGCAAATGCTTTTTCATGGGCCACGCTGACTTAAAACAAGTCCAGATCCAGGGAAGGACGATTAGGTGTAGGGTTTTCATGGATGTAGTTTCTATACTTTTTGCAACCAAAAAACCCACAAAATAACAAACAAACAAAACAATCAAAAACCCCAAACCAAAAAAACCCACAACCAACCCAACTCTACAAACCTCTTAAAAAAAGAAAAACTTGAGAATGAAGAAAATTCCTATTAAAGACACAGAGGTAGGTGGCATATTGGTATGCTAAGTAAAACAAATGCTTTCAGAACAGTATCTGTGAAATCACTAACAAATCAGGTGATTAAAACCACCTTGGTTATTTCATGATAGATGCCTTCATTAATGCTTACTTAATAAAAAATTTCAATTGAAGGACTAATTTTAAGGATGCATTAGTTGCAATTACAAAGATGAACACTTGCAAAAAAAAATTTGTACGTATTGCTCCAAATACAAATGATTCATAATTTATTTGACACAGAAGTAATAGCTCAAAAATTAGGTAGGCTGTTTTCAGTCCAGTAAAGAAACTGGCAAAAATCTATCCTTCAGTTGGTTTCAGATTTGACAGAGAATTACTGAGATTCAAGACGTGTTTTTCCACATCCAACTATTATTGGGGGAAGGGAAAGAAAAAAGAAACCACCAACTCAAACCCAACTATATTGCAAAACCTCAAAAGTGGCATTTAAATGCTGGTTTACCCTGCTTAATTGCTGGTGGATGTCTCCTGTATGTGAAGTTATGTGCACTTTATAGCAGTGCAGAAAAGGCTCAAACATCTACCAAAGCCAGTAGAAGTCACCTATTTCTTTCAGGTTCCCCTTAAGAGATCCTGTCTGTTGAGTCCATACAGTAATGCTCAGCTGTAAATACTAAAAGTATGAGCTCATTCATTTCTTCATCAACATATAAATGAAAGTATAAAAACCCATGGGTGTGCATGGTGTACAACATGGTGTGTGGTGTACCCCACAATGTCACCAGATAAACTGCCCTGCCGTTCAAGTCACCTTTTTCAATAGGCAATCAAAATACCACTCCTATTATGTTTAAAAATCAGATACTTAAAAGTCTGATACATAAAAGTCCTTTTGTATTACTTACCTGCATAGTTATGTGGCAGTAAGTAGATGTGAATCTCCTGAGGCCAAAGCCTTGACCTTGCCTCAAAACAACAGAATGCCTGTTTGCTACTTCTTAAGATCTGTAATATTATGCAACTAATCTTCGAAAGAAAAAGAGTAAAAAGAAAGTAGAGTTGTTATTTCTCAAATTAGTATTACTAGTCTAGATAAGTACTTATCATTGGAGCCACAGGCAATTTCAAGGAGTTTGGGCTTCAAGAGGAATGACTGTTCCAGCCAGGCAACTATAGACACGTGGCGTACTGTGGACTTCAGGTTCATAGGGCTTGGGTTGTCGCGCTTTTACCCCAAGAACTGAAAAACAACTGCACGGGCTCTGTCAGATGGCAGCTCTGCAACCGTACCTCCTGGGAAACTCTCACACCACCTCCAACTGAAACGGGCAGAAATTTTCTTCTAACGACTCCAAGCCAAATGCCCACTGCAGCCGTACTGCTCGCAACTGCAGCGGAGCCCTCAGCACTGCAGACTCCACTGATCTTCCCATTTCCCATCAGAGCTGCTTTGTAGAAGTTCTGTGGATCTGCTCCTTACAGTTTCAAGGTCACGTGAAATAAAACGCCATCACAAAGACAAAAAGAAATTAGAGTCCCTGGATCCAAATGCAAAAGCTGCAAGATACCAGATGCTAGCGATAACTTAAGATCGGTATCTCAGTTTGGTCATCTTCATGTGTCTTGGTCAGTCATGAATATTCAAGTATATAATACAGATCAAATTAAACCCAAAAGCCAGAAAGGCTTTATGAAAAATAAAAGCCTTTAAATTACTGCACTTGGATGAGATAGTGGCACAGTCCGGCCTTTGCACAAGCAAAGTATCAAAATGTTCACTACCCTCATTGTAATAAGGCGGCTCTCTCCACTTTCGGGTCAAAGATTGCTTCTCAGATATCTGGATTTTGCATTCAAATAAAACATTCTTTCACCGTATTTCCCAACAATGGCAGAGGAGGAGCCCTAAAGGAACAACTGGAAATCGGTAATCCATTTTCCCTGACAGACTACTGGACTTGCAGCTTCTCTGCCCAAGAACGTGCATGTTTCAGAAACTCATAGGCTGAAGGTTAAAAAACTAACAAAGCCAAAAGAAGCCTTGTAGTGGCAAATAAGGTTGTCCTCATTGTTTTGATAGAATCCAGGCAATCCCCTGGCAGACTGCAAAGGCAGTTCTAATAATCTACCAGCCAGGGTATTTCTTAAATGGTCAATAGAGTTTTTCTCCTCCCATACTAAAGTTTTACACTGCAATGGAATTAACTTGTTGAAGCTTAAGCTTTGTTTCAAGATCAGATTTAAAATCAGATAAAAATATAAACAGACTATCTGAAAAACCTCAGTATTAAATGATTTCAAATACTAAGGATCACAGTGACAAAGGAAAGACTAACAACTCAGAAAATAAGTTAAAAGCAGGGAGGAAGAAAAAAAAAAAAAAGAGTTTCTTATTTTTGCTTCTTTGGATACTATGGAATTAAGTGTATCGTTAGAAATTCAAGCACTGTTTGCTTTCCCCTGGAGGTTTAAAAAAAAAAAAATCCGAGTATTTAAATATCATGCTTAGGTGACCTGCATCACACAGAAGCAAAAAAGGCACAAATACCCATTTATTTCTACCTTCAAGCCACTTCATTATCATGTATTAGTCACACTTAATGTTCTTCCTATTTTTGGGCTGCTGCATTTCTTTGTTGGCTATATCTTCCTTATAAGGTATTTACTACATAAAATCCCTTATTCATACAAAGCATCACTTAGTCTGAAAATGAGATGTGGAGGAACCCAAACACTCTTCAACTGGCAATGAACATGCAGGGAAAAGCTGACACCCGATACAAAGGAATTAATTGAGAGTTTATTCCAGATGGTTCTCCTCACTTAGTATACAAGTCGTCAGAATAATCTATCAAATAGACTTGGACTTTGATGATATGATTTTTTTCTATAATGCATTTTGGTTTTTGCTTCTAACAACCTGTTTAAAAAAAAAATCTGCCAGATGAAATGTTCAGCACAAACTGCAATCCTTGCTATTTGTAGAAAATATGACTTAAAAAAGGACACTATCAGGTAATTCTTATTTTAAATGTTTACACTTATAAAAATGCTTTGGAAGCCTGAAACTGAAATCCTTTGTAATAATTTTCTTCTTCCTACCTCCCTCTTCCCTTCTTAAAAGCCTTTATTAGCCCAGTATTATCATAAATGACAGAGTGCAGCTGCTGATTAAAAACATTAAAAGACCACAAATGGATAAATTGTGTTTAAAAAAAAAAAAGGAAGCTTACATGGATTTTTTTTTCCCCAAACAAATAAAATGCATAGATGGCTACGGTACTCATCCGCCAACCCTTACAGTGTCCGCCTGAGGTAGCCTTTCTAAAGAATTACTAAACAAGCCCCAACATAATCTAAATCTTTCCATCAAAACCACTATCTCCTTGAAAGTCCACTCTCAATTTAACACCAGTGGTGATCAACAACATAATACATTTTAAGCTTTTGAAAAAAACAGCAGGTACAGTGGACATAAACGTTAGTCCTAAATCTGCAGCCCTCAATGTACATTGTATGCACATAAATATCTCAGCTATAGTACACATTCAAGATCCGTCCCTAAAAGCCATACTATTATGTAAAGCACAGCCATGCTAACTTCAGGATACAAACCATAATTCCACGTCTACAAAATGAAAGTAGAATTACTGGCAGTTTATTGCCTCATACAAATTTAACCAACATGGCAACCATGCCAAAGGAATTAAAACATTTTCAGGACATATGTACAGACTGTACATTTCAGAAACATCTGAACAATAAAAATGCAAGAACAATCTCTGCATTACCAATTAAACTAAACAAATGGTCTGAAACCGTCAATGCGCTGAATGGGTTTACAAAGGCACTTCCCTACCCAAAATAGGAAATGACAATCTGCAGCCTAGAGGGAGGTTGGAGAAGAGTGCTCATCAACTACTGCACAATCTCAACTTTAAGAAAAAATAAGCAGGATTTAATCAAACATTTATAGGATTCAATGTGATCCACTTCTGAAAGAGTTCACACAGTCTCATCTTTGTTTTTATGTTGCTTTTCTTGGCTCTCTCGTTCTGTACTTTGGCTCCTTCGACGATCATGTTTGTCCGAATGGTCCTTACTATCACTGTGATCGTGTTTGTGGGAACGTTCTTTGCTTCTGCTACGCTTTCTAGATTTTTCTTTGCTGGGACTCTGGTCTCGTTTTCTGGACTTCTCGACACTATCTGTTCTTCCTCTGCTTCTGCTTCTACTTCGTTTATTCGACTTCTCCTTACTTTCATTTTTATGTTTACTCGACTTCTCTTTGCTCCTGCTTCTGCTGCGCTTACCTGTATTCTTACTTCGGCTCCTACTCCTATGCTTTCTTTCCCGGCTTCGACTTCTACTATGTTTTCTCTCTTTTTTGGAATCCCTCTTGTCATCCCGGTGTTTCTTGTCATCCTTGTCATCCTTGTGCCTCCTCTCTTCTACATCACCCTTACTTTTCCTTTCTTTTGATCTTTCTCTAGATCGATCTTTTTCCCTCTCACTACCTCTTTCCTTATCGTAATCTCTCTCTTTCTTCCGGCTCCGTTCATTTTCTTTCTCTCGCTCTCTATCCCTGTCTCTTCTCTCTGCTTTCCTGTCACGACTTCGACTACGGCTTCTGTATCTGTCCCTGCTTCTGCTTCGCCTCCGTTCTAGTGTGCGATCAGTGCTTCGAGATCTCCGCCTTTCTTTTTCTCTCTCCTTAGCTTCACGTTCTAATCTCTGCCGTTCTCTTTCTCTTTCTAGTTCTCTATCAAAACTAGATGATCCATGGCCCTCCCGATGATGACTTCTGCTTCTGGATCTTCTGGGAGACCTCCTGGGACTGATGGATCGCCTTGGAGACCTTTTAAAACAAAAGGTATTCAATGTGAAACACAACCTTTTGAAGTTAAGGGACCCTCTTTACTTTCCAATTTATACTTTATGTAGGCAATCTGTATTTAAACATAAATACCAAGTATCATCTTATTATTTTAATCCATTAGCATCCATAAACGGTTTTGCCTGTTGCCTTAAAACCTCAGTGAAAAGACAACATGCTTATGGTAATAAGTGGTTCATTATTCAACTTCTAACATTCATTTTCAAAATAACACGTGTATGACCTTGAACGTCTACGTTCTGCATGCCGGTCTATTTCTTCCATTCCCTCCTTGCCATCTTTCTTGATTTTTCTAGGTCTGCTTTTAATTTGCTGGTCAATGGCTTTCTGGACTGGCACCGGAATTCTTGGAAACAACGTGGAAAACCATTCAAGCTTAGTGAGGAAGGAACGAAGCATCTCCCCGATGGTCATAACACAACCCCCACCTGCCTTCACATCCAGGTCCTGCAAAATACAAGCAAAAAATATCCTGATGGTCAAAAATATTCTTGACTGATTTTCAAAAAAAAATGCTGCTACATTACTGCCCTCTCGAAGTCTCATGATTATGAAAGTTTACTTGTCTCATATTCTAATACATTTCCTTAGAAAAATTCAAAGTCTGCACCCTTTGGATTTGGCAGTATGTTACAGACAGGGCATGGGACTTAATATATATGCATGCAGGCACATACTAATCCTGCAGCCATCTGGATGGTAAGGGACTGTCGATGAAGAGATTAACATGAAATCCCCTTACACAGTCTGGTTATATGGTATGATCTTGTATGTCATTTAAATGCCACAAAGTTGAGAAGTCCTCTCAAACTACATTTAATACTCCATTTTGTGGATGTACAACTGCGCACCATCATACCCAACCCTGTGGCCTAAATCACTTAAGAACTACATCATTGCCTATCTAAAAATGATCACAGAAAAACCTCTAGTACAAAATGGCATCCTAACAGAATTGGAAGCAATAGCAAACCAACTGCCATGAAGCAGTGAGGTTTCTAATTTAGAAATATGTAAAAAAATAAATAAATGAACAAATAATTGGAAACGCATAATCCATGATGACCATTGTCTCTGAAAAGGGTCATTACCGCATGAAGGCCTTCTTGCTATGCCCTCTCACAGCTCAGGACATGTTAGTCAGCTATTGTCAGTCCCAAACCTATAGTGCAAGCACACAAGGAAAGTGAGATTTGTTATCTAAACAGGAAGAGAAAATCTAAATGTAAAACTGCTTGCACTCACACACATTTAAGTGTTCAGATATACAGTTTTTCCAAATATAATCGCTGCAGAAATCTAAAGAAGAAAAAAAGGAGTTAAACGTAGCACCTGGAGAGTACGTACAGTTAAACAAAATAAACATAAGAAGCATTTTGAAAAGTAACTCTGTATCCTGGGAAGTTTTTCACAGCAGCAAGACAAAAGAGGAACTGCTCCCACATATTTAAGAACTGGAGGGAAAAAAAAAATCCTGTAGGTTTAAATCATTCCATATATATAAATCTGCTTCATCCTATTGAGCTTGACCAGGACTGGTAAGAAATTTAAGACAAGCAGCCCCAAGCACTTTTTCCTATATAACACAAAGCTACTGAAAGCAGCTGGGAAAGAAACACTAATGCCAAAAATATATTGGGAGATTTTAAGCAACAATAAACAAATATATGCTGATAAGCAGTATCTGCAAGAACTGAAATGTATTAGCTAAAAAAGGTGCTCTGAATAATGAACCAGTTAAGACCTGCACAATGAATTGCACTTGTGATCATTTTATTGTCCTGGGAATCAAGTTGTTTGTGGGACCCTGAAAATGAAGCCACCCCAATCCTCCTCCTCCTAAATTACAATGCAACATTGCGGAGAAGAGTTCATATTAACTAGCACCACCTGGGGGAGAAGGAGGATATCACAGCGATGCAATCAGGATTTAAATTTGTTTTGATTTTTGTTATAAACATACAGTAACACAAGTTTACCTGAAATAACAGCTGATTCCTTTGCACAGTGTTTTTGATACTTAGCATGAAAGAAGCTGTTTAAAATAAATAAACTGCATTGCAGTCAGATACAAGTATAATTAACACTATTTTTAATACAAGTATTTGGACATCATTTGAAACTACAACATTTGAAATTTCTTGAAGCAGATGCCTACTGTCACACTGAAGAGAGCAAGTGATCCTTCCTATTCTAGTCTTAAATCTAGGATGTAATTTAAGACCTGCTCAATAAATACAAATTGCAACAGTATGTAGCAGACTGTCTATTCAAGTTCATAGACCAAGAAACCTCACCCACCAGCTCCTACTCCGTTTCTCCAGACAGTAATTCAGGACTATGGTACCGAAGGTATTCTCCTATCTGACTGAATAAAGCAGCCTTTTTACTGAACTTCCTTCAGTTAGTAACTCGGGTTTCTTTTTTTGCCCCGTTAGCAAAGACATTAAGGTTACTAGAAACAATGCCACCTTATGCAGTAATTAGGCTGGTTGTTTATCCTGTGAAGAAATCCTGGGTTTAGTTATTCCAGGACATCAATAACAGCCACACAGATTTTTGATGATATTTTTCAAGGTGAATGTTGGTTCCTGCTATCTACTTCCCACTCTTCCATGTAAGCGCCAATTCCCCCCGTCCCAGTAATAAATGCAAAATACAAATTCAGCACTCTCAGGACTTACTATACCTTGCTTAAAAATAATTCTTTTACTAAAAACTACACAGGAGCCACACTCACACAGCCTGCTGTCTGTATTCCAATTTAATAAACCTGTTCCACGTGGCTTTGTAATATTTGAGACATAACATCCTAACCAATGGAAAACTCTGTTGAATCATTGAAATCGAAGAAAAATTACCTGGATCCCAGCTCAGACCTGCTTCCTGCACTGATTAATGAAATTACAAGCATATAACATTGCAACATTAAAACTACAGAAAACCTTATCAAACAGTGTTTAAACCTAAAGTAGCAACATGAAAAGAAACAAAAGAAAACAAATTATTACCCTCGCCGACATACCTCTTCATCATCAAGAAAGGATTCAAACCAGTCCCATAGATCTGTAGGTGGTTGTGTGTACCTTTAAGTACAAAAAGAATGTAAAACGTTAATACAGCTTTCTGTATATTAAACTAGTCATTGGTTGATTATATTGATACTTACCTAATATACATAAATCCAAGAGCCCTAATATATGGAGAGTCTGTATGAGTTATAAGGCCCATCACTTGCTTACGAGTGAGTTTCAGCGTAAATAATTTGTAGAGCAGACAGAAGGCAGTAGACACAATTCCTCCAGTTCCAACACCACGCACCTTTTAAAAGAAAAAAAGTTAGGTGACAACGACATTACCCTAAATCTACAAAAGAATATAAGGACTAACACAGGATAACTTCTAAATCTACAGACAGAGCTATGTGGGAAAAGTAACGCTACTGCCATCCACAGCCCTGGAAGCAAGGGGAATATATCAACTCTTTTTAATAAATACTTTTACATCTAGGGACTGAGCCAACATACAAGCAAGTTTTAGCTATGCTTGGGAAATTTCTTTACCAGACAGAAAAATTTAAGAAGGCACGTACTTCTACTTACCCCTCCACACATCCCTGTCTGGCCTGCTGTTTTTCTGCTCCCCTTTTCCCATGGTTCAACGTGTGTAACCTAAAAGGGTAGGAAAGAAACACAGAAAGAAAGAACATGACAGTTACAACCTCCATAATGTTAGGCTGCCTATGCAAACCTAATTTAAAAAATGGATATCCTAAATCAGTCTTACATCACTTATCTTTGCCTAGCAAATTCAAGACCAAGTCTGTTTTGTCATTAAAGCAAAGCATTTGGCTTTTTTATTACCACATTAAGAAATTAGAGATAAAATCATGGATGACACTTTAAAAAAAAATAATCCCCACACCACCAAAGCAAGCATCCATGCATACTCCATGTACTTCCAAATACTTTATGACTAGGCCCCATCATTACTATTTTCTATGGTAGCTTAACAATTACCTTTATTTCACCTGCCTCTTAAGAAGTTTTGTGGTACCTGACCTCTGAGTTACAGAAGTCAAAACCTACTGTCTCATATTCATAAATCTCATTTATGCAGTGAGCTTAACTAGGTATTTCTTTTGAGTATCACCTACAATTAGGACAAAAGAAAGATGTCTATGAAATGTAGTATTTTCATCTAATAAGCCAGTGGTTTTTCTTACAGACTGCAGTGATGTTCTTAGATAAAATGGTTCCCAAGTACTAATGAGTAAACCTTGCCTAATTCAAATCTTTTGAGATGAGTGCACGAACACAGTTAACCAACACCATTCCTTAAATTTGACACTAAGAGTCATAAACAAGTTAAGAACCATAAAACTGCATAAGCTAAATTTGAAATTGTGAAATTCAGAGAAGTAATGCCTGGCTCAAAAACCAAGTATATTTCCTAAACACATCAACTTAATAAAAAAAATTAAGTAAAAGCAAGAAAAAATTACAATGGTGTTACACTGGATTGGGGGATAATAATTTGTGGCTAAGTTGTACTGTCATTCACAAAGTTGTTTTAACAATACGTGATGCAACATTAATTATGTACACAATTACATGAAATCAGAGATAGACTAACAGCTGAAGTTGCTGAACTGTTGGTTTTTGGGGTTACCTGGTGGTTTTTTTGTTTTGTGGTTTATTTGTTTTTTACAGTTGCTATGTTATCCAAATAGGAAACATAAGAAATGTGAATACCGCAGAATTCAAAATCCACTATGAATTCCTGTATTATTAGCATCACAGGAGACATTCACAAGTAATACATAAATAATAGCGCACATCCTTCTGATTATTTACAGTTTTGCATCTCACAGGAAATGAAAAGTATTTTTTAGTTGAAGGATCGAGTATCACACTGGTATCTTCCTTTTTTTTTTTAAATTAGTTATATTTATCGGCCACAATCAATAAAAACATGCTGGGTTTGACAGGTATCAATAAAAAAACACCAAAGAGTACTTTAAGTTTTGATCCTACAAAGACTGCTGCATACGCTTAACTTGTTGGAAGTATACCAATTAAAGGAAGCTGAGGACACGCACATGGTGCCAAGATCAGGGATAAAGAAAGAGGAAGTCATCCACTTTGCAGATACAGAACTCACACAGGAGACCAGAACTACAACTGAATTAATTCAAATATCTAGACAGAATCCATATCTTCAAAGATGGTCCCTATCACTAGCTGCTTGTATAACTTAAGATCATCTTTCCCGAGAATCCCGCAACCAGCATTCTTAAGTTTTTTAAATAAGCCACTTGTTTTGGTTCCCAAAGACAAATATGCTGAAAAATACACCTGCTATGGTAGATACTGTGCTCATTAAAAAAAAGCCAGCAATTTTTCAGGAACTGAACAGAATTCAATCTTCTGAATATGGACGAAGTACCTTAACCATCAGGTTATCTACTCCTTCACATCTATTACTCATCATTAAATAAGGGTCTGACTTTGCTCTTTATTTAGCATGCAGTTTTGAGTCAGAATAACTGTCAAGTTCAGTAAAGAAACTTTATTTACATTGGATTAATAACCAGATACTTCATGGTTTGTCAAAACTCTTCGCCGATTTAAGATTAAGCCACTTGTGGAATGAAATACCGAGATAAGCAAATGAACTATCTATCTGACTTACTGCAGCTGAGCTCTACCAATACTAAGAAGACTAATCACACAAAATATTTTTTACTACGTCTGAGTCCATGCAAAATACAGTAAACTCTCAAGTTTTCTGAAAATGTTTCTTTTATAATTTTTTCAGCTCTTGCCATCACTTGCAAAAATAAAGTTTGCTGCTTTCCATTCTGATAGAATGAACTATTTCAATCTCATATGCAGCAAGAGGTAAACTAACTGAAGAGAAGCTTTGTTGACAATCTATGTTACTCTAAGTATTAGGAGAATTAAGTAGTACACTCCAAATGACAGAGTGCAAGCAAAGAAGTGCTGTCATGAAGAGGAAAAATAGTAGCACTCTCTTAGTAAGTTAAGTGCAAACAATGCCAAAAATCTCAAAATACTTCCATGGAGTCATTTTTAACAATTATAATGCCCCAAGTAACTTGACTTGCCCTGGTTAAATGAGACAAAAAGTCTACCCTTTTCTTTTTTTAATATTTCAAAGTCTATTGAAACCCACTGACGTAGTAACATTATCAAGTGGAATTAATTCACCTGAGAGAAAATATCTCAATACCCACCAAAATACAGCTAACTGAAGACAGCAGCCTGAGTTATCTTAGTTTTGCTCTCATTATCAGAACAAAGAATGTGGCTGTGTTGATGAGCATTAATTATGCATACCTCTACCTGGGAGACTGGCTTGATGGAAGCCTCGCTGCAAAACTGATTCAATCCTGCTAACAAAACAAGAACTGAGACATGGGTGCACTGATACAGTTCGGTTATCTCCCCAGCATGTCCTCCCTAACGCCAAGAGAAGCACTAAAATGAACTAGGTTTTGACCGCGTGTGTAGGGGTGGGAGGGATGGGGGGAAGAACAACCTCTAACTGAGGAAGAAGGCCACATGCAAACTCCTGTTGAAATCACCTACGGCCACCACCGTACCTTCTGCGCAGCTACACGGCGTGTCGGCAACCCCTAGGCAGCGGGGAGCGCTTGTCTCTGGAAGCGGCATGCAGATCGGGTCCCCTCCCCGCTCTCTCCAACGGAGAGCACAGTCCTTAGACGGCCATTTCATCCCCACTGCCCTGGCTCACGCGGCCCGCTTCAAAACTCACTTACAACTCCGCAATTCCAAATCCGACGCGAAAACACGCTTCTTTCGTAAGAGAGAGAAGGCAGCACCTCGGATTCTCCCAAATAATTTTTTTTTTTTTTAAATAAAATACTCCCACCCCTTGCCGCAAGGCAAGGGGCAGGAAGGCAAGAGAGAGAATCCGCAGGCCGCAATCAAAGCCTTCCCCCTTCCAAAACCCCAGCCACAGGCTGGCTCGGGACAGGCGCCAGCACAGCCCCGAGGAGCCCGCGGCGCCCAGGGCGCGGCCCGCAGGCTCACCTTGAAGTAGATCTCGTCCACCACTTCGTGGTAAGTCTTGAGCTCGTAGAGCTGCACTTTGAAGTAGGGCGACGAGAGGATGTTGGTGAGGATCATGGGGTTCAGGTTCATGGTCTTCTCGTTCCCCCAGAGCGGTAGCACGTTGCCCTGCTTGCCTGAGGCCGCCGGCTTGGGGGCTCCGCTCTGCAGCTGCTGCTGGGCCGGCGGGACGGCGCCAGGCTGGTGCTGGGCCGCCTGCTGCCCCTGGCAGTTCCCGGCGCCGACGGCGGCGCTGTTGTTGGCCATGGCGGCTCAGGGCCCGGAGCGGGGCGGCGGCGGGCGGCCTGCGAGGCGGACGAGCGGCCGCGCCACACCACACCAGAGCGCGGGCTGCCGGGCCGGGCGCTGCCTCCGCCAACTGCTGACAAGATGGCGGACTTCGCGGAAGTGACGGCTTCGCCTTCCGGGGCCGTGCCGACCAATCCCCGCGGGGGAGCGCGGCGGCGCAAAGCGGGGGCGGGAGAGCAGGGGAAGGGGCCGGGGCGCCCCCTCCCCCCGGTTCCTCTTCTTCCCCTGCTAGCTGCCTCACGGAGCTGGCGGCCGCCCCGCAGCCGCTTTGACCCTTGGCCGAGGCGGCGGACGGCTGCGGGGCCGCCCTGAGCCCGGCGGCGCCTGACGGCCAGGCCGCGGGCCCGCCAGGCGGGGAGAAGGGAGCCGGTGGCGCGGCGGGGGCGGCTGCTGAGCTTAGAAACCCGCCTCGTCCGTCACCCTCGGCCTTGGTAACGGGCCGGGGCAGCGCAGGAGCAGGGGAGGGAGCGAGCGAGCACCGGCCGCCTGCTTCTGCCCCCGCACCGGCGAGGAAGCCAAGAGATAACGGCAGGAGCGGTTGAGGGCGCGGGAGTGTCGGGGCGGGAAGCGCCGTGCCGCTCGCTGCGCGGGCAGGGCGCGACACATGGGAGCCGGTGCCGGTGGTGAGGCCCGCTCCTCCGGCCGGGGCCTGGCGGCGGGGGCCCAGGGGCCCCCGTGAGGCCTGTCCATACGCCATGAACACAGTCACCCTTCCCCGCCTGCCGCGCAGTTCCAGCTGGACACCTCCTCCCCAATGTAGCAGTGCTACACGAGGACACACAACAATTGGAATTAGGTTAATGCATTTGGAAACAAACAGCTGGATTTAAGAAAGTCACTGCATGTAAAGGCTGAGAGGAAACGGAAAAGATAAAGTGTTCCTGTTTGGCCTGAAGTGTATCTGCCGGGTGAAATGAATTTGCAGGTTAAGTTTAACTCGTTAGTTAAAGGTTGCCAACAGGTTTTGAGTGACATGCCTAGTTACGTGCTCGGGTGACAAACTTTAACCTGAAGTACGAAAGGGAGACGTGAGTGCACAATTTGGAAGAATTGCCAAGAGATTCTAAACATTGCACACCTGTGCAAAAAAATAACCGAATATCTACCAAAATGCCCGCAAACTGGGCACAGCGGGACAGAATACTTCTCCCATGTGCAGGGAGAAGCTGGTATGGAAGCAACCATGGAAATAGCATCTCTACGTTTACTAGTTAAAACTAATTTAGATTTTTAATTTAAAACTGAGGAGATAAGTACTGCTGGAAGTAACATTAAAATGTCGTCATTACACATTGAAAACCTGAGAAACAGTAATTCATCTTTGTTACTCTGGCTGTTTAGCATACCTTAGAGCTTGTTCTATAGCAGAAAAGCTGAAAAAGCTTCAGAAAAACTTCTTATCAGGGCCCTGACAGTTCACAGTTTCTGTCACTCTAAGCTGCCCGTTGTGCTATCTAGGCTCCTCGCTCCCCTTTTCTAGGAATAACTTCAGCCTCCTCTTCCTGGCTTGGCTGTTCTCCAAAGATGTTCTCAAAACCTTTGTGATGCTGTAAATACCCGTTTAACGATCTCGTATGAAGTTCAAGAACTAATCTCAAAATTAGTTCTAAGGAAGCGACCTTCAGCAGTGAAGTAACTTTGCTGTGGAGACAGTTAGCTAAAGCAGCAACTGTTTTTGAAGCTTAGTGGGGTTTTTGTTGTTGTTATTTAGAGTACCCTTGACTCTTTCAGCACTTCCTTAATTTTTCATGCATAATCAAGAAAGTCTGTATTTCTGTTACAAATTATATTCACCAAATCACATTTTCACGCATTTGGCTTTTCCTGTTGGAATATTTAGTCAATGTGTTCCAAACCTCAGTGTTTTTCCTCTATGTACGATAACATTTTTGTACTTCTTACGCAGTCTGTCCTTGGTGGCAACGCTGAAACCTTTGCTATAGCTGCAACCCATAAATCCAAATTAGATTTTCTTCCCTCCGGCATCCCAGCTGGTCTTTATACAGAATAGAGCCAAACCAAAAATCAACCAGGAGGTGATTTTCACTTGCAAACTGCGTGGAACTATATATAAATATAAAAATGTATGGTTATCTGTATGCAAGAGCCTAGCGTCACTTCTCATTCACACAGATTAACTCTGAATTTTCTCAAACGGGCCTCATGTGCCAGTCGAAGCGGAGGGAAAAGATGCTACTTCGGATCACCAAACATCCTCCAAATCTGGTTTGAGAGGAGTGGTTGTTAGCTTTTGAATTATAGATCAAGCAGTATCGCTGCATGTATTTTCCTGTCAAATATCACTGTGGACTAGCATCTTAAGGCAGTAGTGCTGCATTAGAGTTCTTTGGCTATCACATTTAATTATATGCACTGCAACTTTAAAGGGAAAGTACAGGAATTGCATACGGTTGTCTTTCTCATCCCTTCTGACATAAATTATTCTATGATTCCTTAAGAATGTTGGGTAGATGTACCACGGCATAAGGAAAAAAAACCCTGAAAGCTTCTGACAGACTAAATCAACAGGATTACTTTTTTTTCCATGAGAGACTACTACAAAAAAATTATTTGATGTGATGGGGAATAATCTGAAGAATTTTTCAAAACTTTTTTCTAGCAAGAAAAAGATCAGACACCCTGGAGTCAGAGCAGATGGTCCAGCTTAAAACTGCTAATAGCACTCTCCATCTCTTTCATGCTGCCAGTCTTCAAAGGATTAGCTAGATCTCCAATTCAATTCCACCACCTAATATGGAACAATCCAAAAAGATACTTCTGTTATTATATTGTTTGATAATGAAGAAGTAAACATGATAATTCTGAAGGTTTCAGCTACAGTGGTACATTTTGGGGTGAAGTCTCACAAAATATTAGGAAATTGTGTGAATTCGCACTCTTACGTGAATTTACTTTTACTGTATACTTTATTACTGTTCTTCCCTATACTCTTTTTATTCTTAGGAATGTCATACTGAATTATGAGTAGAATTTTACGGGATACCAGAACCTATAGCATTTTAAGCCAGGAAGCAAAATATTTCCATTAATAAACTTTACGATATCTGAGGTTAAAAAAAATATGCACAGTTTATAGATTGTATAATCAAGACACAGGTATTACATCATAGTTTAGGGTTAAATAATGACTCAACAGCCAAAACCAGCGACTGAGTTATAAAACAAAGAGCCTCCAGCCTATCTTTTTTATTCTTGCACAAGGTATTCATACCCTTATTTCAATTACAGTGTATTTTCTGAAAAGCAAAACCTAATTAAAAAGTAAAAAACAATTTACTAGACTAGTCATAGGGATTTAGTGGGAATTATTCCCAATACACAGTTTCTATGCATGGCCAAATTGGGTTATGCATTAAATCTTATAGAGGAAAAAGTCCTACCAAAAAAAAAAAAAAAGATGAGGAGTTATATATTTAAAATAAATTTCCTATATAAGTAAAGATTGATAATATTACAGCACTTATTTAAAACCTGTTTGTAATCCAAACTCTGAAACAACAACTCTCAGGCTGCCTTACTAGCATACACTGTTAGCGCTTCAGTTGTTATAATGGAAGAAAAGCAACTGTAAAATTGTACAGATGGCTCCCTATTTCCACTACTCATACACCCAAATGAGTATAAAGAAAAGCTAATTGCTATTGTATTCCAAAACCTGAAAAAACAAAGAAGCTCAAGCAGAACAGAATGGAACCATTCCAGTAACTTGAAAGATCTGAAAAAATGCCTGGATTGCCAGTTTGCAAGCACGCTTACATACATTGCCTAGCTATTGAGTAAACAACATAGCTGATCTGCTGTTAGCTACATATGCTCTGTCTAGGCCACATCCTGGAAAACATAAAATGTTAACCAAGTGTCTTGTGTTTGCGTGGTAAGGTTTTGGTAGCAGGGGCAACTACAGGGGTGGCTTTTGTGAGAAGCTGTTAGAAGCTTCTTCCATGTCCGACAGCCAACACCAGCAGGCTCCAAGATGGACCTGCTGCTGGCCAAGGCCGAGCCCATTAGCAACAGTGGTAGCACCTCCCTGATAACATATTTAAGGAGAGGGGAGGAAACTGCACAGCAACAAGCAGGAGAGGGACAACTCTGCAGACATGCAGGTCAGTGAGGAAGGAGGTGCTCCAGGCATTGCAGCAAATATTCCTTTGCAGCCTGTGGTGAAGACTATGGTGAGGCAGGCTGTCCCCTGCAGCCCATGGAGATCCACGATGGAGCGGATTCCCACCTGCAGCCCGTGGAGGACCCCATGCCAGAGCAGGTGAATGCCTAAAGGAGCCTGTGACTCTGTGGGAAGCCTGTGCTGGAGAAGGCTCCTGGCAGGACCTGTGGATCCGTGGAGAGAGGAGCCCATGCTGGAGCAGGTTTGCTGGCAGGACTTGTGATCCTACAGGGGATCCACATGGGAGCAGTCTCTTACTGGGATTGCACCCCATGGAAGGACTCCTATTGGAGAAGTTTGTGGAGGACTGTCTCCCATGGGAGGGATCCCACACCGGAGCAAGGGAAGAGTGTGAGGAGTCCTCCACCCGAGGTGGAAGAGGCAGCAGAAACAACATGCGGTAAACTGATCGCAACCCTCATTCCCCATCTGCCAGTAGCCGCATCATAGGGAGGTGGTAGAGAAAACTGGGAGTGAAGTTGAGCTGAGGAAGAAGAGGGTGGAGGCATTTTAAGATTTTCAGGTTTATTTCTTATTACCCTATTCTGATTGGATTGGTAATAAATGAAATTAATTTTCCCCAAGTTAAGTCTGTTTTGCTAGCGATGGGAATTGCTGAGTGATGTCCCTTATCTTGACCCACAAGCCTTTTATTATGCTTTTTCTGCCCTGTCCAGCTGAGGAGGGGGAGTGATAGAGTGGCTTTGGTGGGCACCTAGCATTCAGCCAGGGTCAACCCCCCACACCAAATCTCAAGCTTAAGCTATCACAAGCAACTATCAGCATATAAGCCTCTAGTATTTTCTGAAAACTGAAACAAAAAAGCAGTAAATTGCAGTCTAACTTAGTTAACAAATCATCTTTACCCTGTCACCAGAATCCTCCTTCCTTCTTTTAGGTCCCAGGCACATAATACACACTGCCCTTTTTATATAGCAGCCCCACCCTGTGATTAGCAAAACGCTTTGCATACTTGTGAACAGAAAAAGTAACAGGAAAATTTGGGGCCATGTTTCTACTTTTCACTGTGTGTGCAAACAGCTGCTTGCTCTTTGAGAGACAAATCTTGCCCCAATGTGGAAAATATTTAGTGAAATCCGGCAAAAAACATCGATTTTCTTATAATTTTTTTTTTTTTTTTGTAGTCACTATCTCACTCACCCTGGCAGAGCTTTTTCACTGCATGTCATGACCAGTGCAATAGCGCAAGTTTCCCCTATGGGGAGTAACAACGTCTGCACACACGGGAGCTGTACTGAGTCACACAGAACATACAAAAAGTAGCACAAGGAGCACTGGAATTTTTGTGTGCTAGTGTAAAAAAATTAGGGAGACCCACCCTTCCAATCACCTGTGAATTACACAGAGGGAGGCTGCCACAGGTAGAGATAAATACAACAGGTGGAGGCTTGGATACTCACGTGTTGCTAATCTATCGTCTTGCATTAGAGGATTACAGGACACCCGCCTACATTAAAAGGTGTAAATAAACGTTTTGCTGTGTGCCCAGGGTGGAGGTGACCCTGTCACTTGCTGCGGGGCGGCGCTTTCCCGACGATGCCAAAGCGTCGAGGCTTTATTTTTTCCCTCGAAAGGGCGGGTTTGACTCAGTAAACCGGTACGTGCACGGGCCTGGCGGCGAGGAGACGGAGGAGGCGGCCCCTTTACCTCAGCCGCCCCGGCAGCGGCCGGCCCGCGCGCGCTTCCCGCCTGAGGTGGTGTCGCGCGCCCTTCCCGCCTGAGGAGGTGCCGGGAGGCGGCGGGTCAGCGTTAGCGGGGAGAAGATGGAGGGAGGAGCGCGGGGGAAGCCGGGGGAAAGGGCTGGGGGGCGGCTGGGGTGGGCGGCCAACGAGAAAGAGAGAACGGCTGTCGAAACGTACCCCTCTGCTGCAGCCGTCGTCGGCCCCTGGGAGAGATCCGGGGCCGGTAGAGGGCCGGGGCCGCGCTGGCGCTGCGGGGCTGAGGCGGCCCTGGCCGGGGAGGCGAGGGCTGAGGCGGCCGGGGGCCGCCTGGTGCGCAGCCTGGGCAGGGCTGGGGCACAGCCTGTGGGCCGGGAGCCTGTGGGGATGAGGAGGTGGGTGCCTGGGGGCTGGCTGCTCGGCCGGGTACTAGTGAGGGGATTTCCTCAAGTTCCATTTGCTCCGAAGGGGTGCAGATGCCTGGCTTGAACATCGAGCCCGTTTACTGGTTTTGTACGCTATATCTATATTAAAAAATACATATTTATGTATAAAAGAGCTTATGTGGGCAGTCCAGTTGCCAGCGGGCTTGGCCCGGCTGCTTTGGTTGTGTTGGACCCAGAGTGCGTAAGACCTGCCCATGTGCCCTGGGCCGCAGCTGCCGCCTGCGAGGAAGGCTCTAGAAAGCGCTGTGCGTGCTGGGCCACTTTACTTCACTTAAGTGATTCCCGTGGGGTTCGTCATCATTCATTAGGGACTTATTTTTGGGGTCGGTGGCGATATTTCTTGTTAAATATTTATGGGTGCTCAAATGTAGGTTTTAATAAAAGGGGGGGAGAGTTGGGAATGCACTAATGGTTATGACTACTGCCACGTTGAATTATGTTAGATTACTTATACAATGCAGGCACTAATAACAAGGTTTAGCTCACAGTAAATCTAAAGCTAAGGCCTAGCAGAACCTCTTCTCTTGCACAGCAGAGTAATTATTCAGCTATTTTCTGCTAGTTGTTGTGTTGTAGAAATTGTATCGAGGCATACATACACAAATACAGGTGTAAAATCATCTGAATTATAAGATAAATGATAGCTGAGAGACAAGAAAGCAGGCACGTGAGCAAGAAATTATTTATTTATTTTTCTGCCCTTGCCAGAAAAGCCAAGAAAGATTAAATATGTTGTTGTTGTTGTATGAACACTATGTAGGTGTGCTGGATGGAGAGTGAAAAATTATGAAACTTGCTTTTTTTTATGCTTGTATATGATTTATAATTGTTTATAAAAAAAGGTTATCAGTATATGTGGAGAGAGCAGCTGGTGCCTAATTTTGATCATTCCTATGTTTATGTCATTCTCTGAATAGAACTGGGATCAGGTCTACCCCTGCTTAATTGTGAATTGAACACAACTGAAAACAGCAAACTCTGTAACTGGATATGTCACAAAGTACTTCAGAAAAGAGCTGACTCTTTTACTTTAGCATTAGCAAATTATTATGGATAAGAACTTCCAAGAAGAACAGTTTACAGGAATTACTACATTTACACCTCCTTTATACAAACAACGCTACCAGTTCATTAAAGATTTAGTGGGGAAATACAAACCTAAGAAGGTTGGTATGTTTTGACTTTTTACACTGTAAATTTGAGGAAAAAAAAAAGTTAACATTAGTATTCTTAAGAAGACAGGAAGTGTCTAGGTAACCTGCTGACCTAATTACCAAAGAACAGTACTGGAGGAGCTATTGTTAAAACTGAATTGCCTTAGCAGACACTTGATGATCATGTTTTCTTTTTCAGGGTGCATATAATTAATGTTAATCGATGGGGAGAGGGGAAAAATCTAAACAAGAAAAATGCCTTAGCCTGTTTTGGAGAGTGGGTGGCATTCTGGTTTTAATTTATTGCTGAGGATTTTGATTCAAGCTGCTTTCATCATAGTTTGGTTTTGCTTTCTGGAACTGTTAGTTCTCTATATGGTATCAGGTTTATGTCATCATTCACATGGATGTTCTCAGGTGAGAAATGACATTAAGAGTGTGGGATTATGCAAGGCTAACTCTCCTCCACTTTCTTAAGGTCTTGTCACCCCTTTCTGTTTTCTTCTCCTCCCCCTACATACCAGGGCTCTTGTTTTGATACTCCTCTTGAAAAGTTAAATTATTTAAGTAAAGTTGTGTAGTGTTTGCTCTTTTCTAATATGTCCTCCCTCCCAGCACCTCCTTCCAAAATGTAGAAAGTTGAGAAATAACACTGTCTTCAATGTATAATTCTGAAACTGATGTTAGTATCTTAGGGAGCACACAAGAAATCAGTGAGAAATGCACCCGCAGCGCGCTCCCATAAACATGCTTCTGGTAGCTAATAAAAATCTAATCCAGACTATGAGGTTATGGCAGTATAATTTGCTTTTAAATAGAACATATTCAGGAGTATTGCGTCTGTATTTAAAGTTTCAAATTTTTTGATTTAGGATGTGAAGTGGTGCGTGTAAACTTTGGTTTTACCCACAGGGTAGGGGTAAGCTGAATAGAAGCAGTTCAGGATTTTCACACTGAGTACTGAGCAATGTGCTTCAATGTTGGCTTAGCTTTAGAAAGACCAGTGGGTTTGGTTTGTGTACTATCTTTTAAGTTTACAGGCAGGATTATCTGTTTTATATTTAACTTTGTGGTCTGAATATCTGCAGCTTTCCCACTTAAACATTAGACTGAGCCTGTAAACTTGTTCTATGCAGATCCTTTGTTGCTAACCTGGCTGCTGGTGAGCCTATTCTCAGTGTTTTGGATGGAGACTAGGCCAATGAAAAGAATGAAAAGCAGTGGTGAATGGGAAAGTTGCTACAGCTTTTAATATTTAAAAATCATACCTTGCAGTTATTTGATGGAGTATGCCTTCATGTGGAAGACATTCTGCAGTCAGTGGGATGTTCTACATGTACTTGTTTATAGCTGTAATAACAAAAGGTTAATCAATTTAAAACATCTTGTAGGATCTTTGTATAGATTTTTAAAAAGAATCTCAAATCCATGTTTATCCAGCTTGCAACTGTATATTTTAGTTATGGTTGTGAAATGCTTTATTTTATCATTAAAATGTTGTTTTGACCTAAATAGGGAATTCTTATTTTATGGAAGTCTCTGGGATTACTTGGAAATATGCAGCATTTACACATAGTTTAATACTGATTTGCAGGTGGCAGACTTAGGATGTGCTGACTGTTCGCTTCTCTGGATGCTGAAATTCTGCAGTTGCATTGAAGTGTTAGCTGGGCTAGATGTCTGTGCAAGCGTAATGAAAGAGAAAATGTAAGCTCTTGTGTTAGTTTAAGTTCTATGTTTGGCTTGACCTAGTGGGGCATGTTACATCATTTCTTGTCAAGAATGTCAAAATGAAGGTAAATGCAGAAATACTGGCTTGGCAAATTGTTATTTAATTACCTCGCACCGTGCTTGGGGGCTACCAAACTGTTCCCCGGTTATAGATGCCCATAACACCAACTAATGTAGCAAAGGTCCAAGTCATGGAAAGGCCCTGAAGGTGTGCACATCTGAGAAATACGCTGTTTGTAAAGGTATTAACACATTGGATTATAAACATGTTTATGCTCATAAATGACATTACTGTGGTATGCAAATCTGGTATTTTTAAAATGCGCATGTAACTCCCTTTTAGTCACTATGGTGGGGACTTCATTCTTGTTAATCTTTTCAAAATAGGAAGGTTAGCTCAATGTTTTGTGTCTGGCTTAGAAGGCTCTAAAATGCGCAGTTTACGTGACCTTTGAAGCATGGGTCAGACTGGTGAGGAACACCAAAATTTCTCTCTTGGAAGCGAATTAATGTGGTGTCAATGAATACGTAGGAGCTACATGCTGACATTATCACTTGTTCTTGCTCAAGAGTGAAACAAGTAGCCTTTTATTATATTTAATATTTATTGTGTTTTGTCTGATGCAGTATTTCAGAATGAAATTTGCGTATGTATTTTAGTTTTCAGTCATCTCAGTATTTGGGGAAAAAAGGTTAATATGCTTGCCCAGTGACTTCCCCAAAAGTATTGTCAAGCATGGCTAAGCCAGACTTACTGCATGTCTAGAGTTGAGCTACTATCAGAATTTACAAGTGGCTTGGTAGTATACTGCAAATTTTTGTAAACATAAAGGACAGCTGCTGCCTCAGCTCCTCTGCTCTTCCTGTCCTATTGTAGACAGTCAAAAAAGTGTTTGTATTAGACATTCTTTTTTTATCTCTGTTAAATAATATTTTTGAGTTTTACAACGTATTTGTGTAGGGTTAGCTAGTTCAGTTACGTGCACAATTGATCTTGTCCTAAGTTCCTTTCTATGCTATCGTGTTTTTAATACTTTTGTAGGCACAGGTTGTCTCCTCTTCCTGGTGATTATTTGCAACCGGCTGAAAGATCCCTAACTGTTACCTTGCATCATGGTTCAGTTGCCCATAAAGATTCTTGCATGCTTGGTTTTGACTTGGTAACGTGTATTGAACTGTGAGTATTACACCAACATACTACATTTTTGTAAGTTATTAGGGTTCAGTTTGGAACTTTGTCCATACGCTTAACAGCCTTGAGCAAACCTTTCAAGCAGAAGTGTAGCAGAATGTGGCATCTTCTAACTTGTGCTGAAATTACTGTACTAAGACATGCAAGTGGTGCTGGCTTATGGGGGGAAAAAAGATATTGGTGAAAAAGTACAAAATGCAAGAGGAAATTTTCTGAGACACAAACCTCTAAGGTGCCACTTGACCACAGTGCCAGTGCTCATACTGGAAAACTAGGCTTAAAGTTACAAGGTGTCAATACATGTTTGGGGTTTTCTTTGACTTATTAAGAAGATTAAAACCACCCTCCTATATTTCAAAGACCTACATAAACTTATCCTTTACAGAATAGAGCACCTGGAACAATCAGAACTAAAGAAGTTTCCTGAAGTGGTGTTTGGTTTCATGGCTCCAAGTGTAGTTGTGATCAGTACTCCAAATTCTGAGTTTAACTCTTTGCTTTCGGGAGTGATGTTATTCAGGCATCCAGACCACAAATTTGAATGGAACCGAGCGCAATTTCAAAGCTGGTAAGTTTACGGAACATCATATGCAGACAGCTTTGAGTGTTCAGTAATGTGAGAAAGGAATAGCTATACATTTTCAGAATGGTTTGTGTATGTGGTTTGGTGTCGGCGGACTTTCACACTGACTGATATGCCAAAACATTTCTTTGCTGTTATAAATAATTGAGCAAGCTCTGTGGGTATCGCATTTAATGATGGTCGTTAAGTTGGCTTGCTTTTACTGTAAATGCTCTGCAAAAAATATTTAAAACATTTACTTTCCTTCCTATATATCTTTATCACATTAAATGTATTTGAAGTGTAAGGAATTAATTAACATTTTAACGTAGTAATACCTTGCTGTAGAAATGCTTCATAAAAACCAAAGAAATGTGCTTCCTGTGTATGGTGTGTAATCAAAGCACTGAATTTTTTTTTTACAGACCTTTCTGTAAAAGTATGCGAGCAGATTTATCAAATAGTCACAGCAGCAGAGCATGTTGAATAAAGTTAAGGATAGTTAGTGGATCATGGTACAATGAAGGATTTTATGCAAAACGTGTACCTGACAGATGGTTGCTTGAGATGTATCTTACTCTAATATCAGTAGATGTAATAAAAACAAAATAAAGAGGCAGTGGGATTTATATCCTGTGACATCATTCAACTGTTGAGCAGTTGTGGAAGAAAATATGTGGTACAGTAAGTGATGCTGTATCTCAATAGTTAATTCTTGGTCAGAAATTGTATCTTGGAAGATTTGTCCCTTAAATTAGGTTTTTTCTGCCATAGACTTTGAAGTATGTGGTGATTTTTGAGTAAATAGTTTAGCAAAGCTTGAAGCATGTATTTTTCCCTAAATAATGATATTAAAACCTGTCTACATTATTAGCTAAAGGATGAAGACCTTAGAGTCCATGTATATGACTTAAAGTAAATTTAGATTCTGCTTTTAGATATATGTGGATTAGAAATATTGACATCACTGAAGGAGTGATATTTTTTGAGCTACAAACATGAGAAAGTCTTATATTTGCGTTGTGAAATGCAACTATTGCAATATCCTGTAAAATACATGAGATATTAATCTAGTCTTCTATTTTTTCATGGAGAATGATGCAGGTAGGTAGTGCTGTTATAATTCCTTGGCCCATAGTTTTTTTTAAACTGGCTGATATACAGTACTACAAAATTGGTTTTCATGTAGGTGTTGTGTACGTTGTTGTAACCTTGGTAGACTTTATACATTTACAAAAAAAGCTCACTTTTTTTCTGCTAACTGGCCTCTTGTGGGTTTGGAGTGTGGGGTTTTTTTATGGGTTCTCAAATAATTTTGTTCTCTAAAATTGGTAGGTTTTAGCTCACTTTTAATGTGTTTAAAGCAGTGAATAAGCAACTGTGAACATGCATATTCTATGCAGAAATTTTAGATATAACTGTAATGTATGAGTGCCTGAAATACTGATGATAAATGATTCAGGCTATGGTAGGCATATGATTACAGCTCTGATTCAGCAAGTTTTGGCAGTGTTTGTCTTCAGGCATGTGAGTATCACTAGAGAAATTATGCTCAAGCATTAGGAGGCTCAGGGTCTTGCTTCTGTTAGAGAATGCATCTTTATCACATCAAAAGATGAATACTTAGTATGATTGGAATAATTTGTCTTTCTTAGGGCTCTAGAGACTGCTAGATGCTATGATTATTCAGTGGAATTTACTGGCGTAGGGCACCCACCAAGAGGAATGGAGAATGTTGGGTTTTGTACCCAAATAGGTGTCTTTGTTAGAAAATATCCTCAAACCAGTGAATCTGCTCAATCTAAGGAGCCCACTGAAGCAGCTTACAAAACGGTAAGTATTACTTTCTTCCTTTGGGAGGATGAATAAAGTTTTCTACAACCTGCCTATGAAGGCATTCTTACTGTGGTCTACTATAGCTATCTGTTCTTGGCTCTGATTAACACACACTATTAGATCAAAGGAGTCTAAGTCCATGGTTTGTGTTTCTAATTGTATAAAGGTCTTTAACTTTTAGGTTATTTGCTAAATAGTAATCATTCTTATTTTAACCTACTGTTATCCTTGAAATGAGGGAACCTTTCTACCAGGTATACTGTGGTACTATTTATAATAGTGCTCTAATCATCCAATTTAGAGTTCCTCTAATCACTCAATTTTCCGTCATGTGGTTGTTGGCACAGACACACATTTTTCAGATACATAAAAAATAAAAAGCAGAAAAAAGTCTTTCTAACAGAGTTTATGTTTTTAAGAACTGCATGGTCTTGTTAAATATCAGAAGGAAGGCATTTCCCAGAAAGTGGATTGACAGTGGTTTGCTTAGTCAGTAGCATTTGATGTTACAGCCTGTTCTCAGTGTTTTCGAGTAGCCGGTTCTAGTTTTTTTGCAGAGGCATGGGATCTTGCCAAGTACCCTGTTCTCTGGTGGTGCACATCAAACGTTTTTGGTTTTTAGCACAAAATGGCTTTTGCTTTAGATAACATCAGATAATATTTTTGTAGAGTACTCTGCGGTGTGTTGCAGTGTGTCACACTGACAGTCTAATGCATCTAAGTGCCATGTGGTATAAATCAAAGGACATTTTTTTTTGGAGTTAACATGAATTAAGTAATAATGCAAAAAGAGAAATACTGGGTTGTTTTTTCAATCTTGTGAGGCCTTAAATGATTTGTTTCAGTGAACATATTAGAATATTTCACTTCTTTGTTTAAGGATATATATGTATCTTCAGGTGACTTGTGACCTGAAGTGAAATGTAAAGTGACATCATGGGAATGTCTCTTGTAGTTTCCGAGCTATAAAGACACTCTATACATTTGAAATTTCACCTGTTGTCTGCTGCCCTTAATAGAATTGTGAAGTACTCTTTAAAGCTCAACCAACTTGGAAGTATATCTAGGTAACTGACAGGTGTTAGAAATTGCTTTCATTATCTTCTGTTCAGGGTCATTATGGAGGGACTTTAGATGTCAGTATCATAGAATGGTTTGGGTTGGAGGGGACCTTAAAGATCATCTAGCTCCAACCCTCCCTGCCTTGGGACCTCCTCCTAGACCTGGTTGCTCAAAGCCTCACCCAACCTGGCCTTGAACGTTTGCAGAGATGGGGCCTCCACAGGTTCTCTGCGCAACTTGTTCCAGTGTCTCACCACCCTCGTGGTGAAAAATTTCTGCCTGATATGTATTCTAAATCTTGCCTCTTCCAGTTTAAAACCATTACTCCTCATATCCTTTGAGTTTAAACAAGACTATTATATCTCGTGTTTCTTATCAAACCTGGACTATCAAATCAATTTTTATTTTATGTAACTAATTTACAGGAATAAATCAATGCTTCAAGATGAAATCAGAAAGCAAGAAGAAATAGACTGTGGAACTTCAGTGGTAGTGTGTTGGTATAAAGCACTTCTAGCAAACTAGTGGGAATGAGATTGCCTGTGTAGTTTCCTTAATTTTCCTGGAGCGTAGCTCAGTGTAGAACACACTACAAGTTCACAGATTTAGATGTCACAAGTTATTTCTTAGCATTCTCTGCATCTGTGGGAGCATGTTTAATGTTTTACTCTGAGAACAGAATAAAAGACATGACTACAGTCCCAGTTTCCAGATGACAGTTTAGAATCTACGTAGCTGTGGAACTGTCATCGGACCCTCATGATGAGTAATGTGGAAAGTA
Source organism: Chionis minor (assembly GCA_013398295.1). Classification (NCBI taxonomy): domain Eukaryota; kingdom Metazoa; phylum Chordata; class Aves; order Charadriiformes; family Chionidae; genus Chionis; species Chionis minor. Next base: position 344,019 of record VZSF01010833.1, on the reverse strand, counting down.
AGAGAATAATTCAAAAGAACTAAAGAATATCAGGGCTTCACCTTGCCTTATCTACAAGTGTAGCTTGCAGATACAAGCCTGGGTTTTGGATTTTTTTTAAGCTTTATTAACTTAGCTATTTGCTGTTGCAGCTGTATCACGTAAAATCGAGTAATTTTGTCTAACTTTTCTGTTACCTGAAAACGTTTAAAGGTAGTAAGTAAAACAGGATTGGATCAAAAATTATGTGCACATTTTAGCAGCTCTTTTTGACAAGCAAATATTAAAATCTGGGCCTATGATAATGATAAGCATTTTATGTGTTCTTCTATGTTCTAAAGGTCTTCAAAGCGGTGTATCCAAGTCTTAAAGATGAGAAGTACCTGCGGAATGCAGTGGTTGGTGAAGTTATTTTCACAGCACAAATCATTAAGCGAAGTCTGATGGACCGTTTAATGTTAGAACATGAGGAGTATAATGATAATCCCGCTGAGAGAAAATTCCAACCTTCAATTAACTATTTCTCAGAAGATCTTGGAAGACTGGTTGGAAAACATGTTGAAGAAAACATGAAACCATTTGTCAATGGAAATGTGGTTTATATACCTCTTACAACAATCTTTTCTTTTCCCAAAGTGAATAGACTTTGTGGTACTTTGGAGAAGCTACGTGAGCTTATTGCTGGCAAGGTCACACTGAGCAGTGATGGTTCTGCTGTGGTGTTCAATACTGAACATGAAAATGAAGAGAATTAGGTCATAGATTTCTCGTACGAAGTTCAGTTAAAGTATTGAAAGTATTTCTTTAGTAGTTGCCAAGCGGTGTGTTCTGTATGCTAAATAGAACCACAAAATCTCTTCTAAACCTTCCAGTGTTTATCCATCAGCTCCTCTCATTTAGTGGACATGAATGATTCTGACAAAGATAGCAGTAGCTCGTAGAGTTTTGAAGTAGGGTATCAGGGGCTAAAATGAAAGAATTTAATTCTTGTGAAGAACAACTTTAAGTATTTCTGTTTGTGTTCTATTACAATAATGCAGCTATCATGACTAGATTCTTTTTGGTAATCTTTTGTTAGCTCCAAGGATAGTTGATGATAACAGAACTATGTTGTTGTGCTGAATAATGAGTCAGACATAGGTTTAGGGCAAGTTTTTTCTTAACAGAATAAAATATATAGATGCCATTTTCAAGATGAGTACATACTCAGCCTGTGTGAAAACGAACTATTTTTCCAAATAGATTGGAACATGCTACAAACATTTGTAGCTCAGTAAATTCAATACTGGGCAAGAGTGTCATGATATTGAATGTAAGGCGGCGGGGGGAGGGTATTTAGCCCTATTGTTTTATCCAGCTTCTTGATAACTGCTGCTTGGGAAATAACTTGTATCCTGTAACTTTCCAAAAGATAAATTAAATTAATTTGAAACTGTTATCTTTGACTATTCTGGTTTTGCAAAAAAAAAAAAAAAAATCTGTCATTGTGAATGCTAAACTGGTCTTGGTGTGTACCTGAAAAAAATTTCTGGGTTTTCACATACAGCTGTTGTCCAAGAAGTCTTGATGACACATTCAGCAGAAATGAAAAGCAAAGGTGTTATAGATAATAGAGATTACTGGCTTGTGCAGGATGACTTTTTCTTAAGTAGAGCTGGATTGTATGTATAAATGCACAGTAAGCAAATGTTAAGACGATGTGGTTATTAAAACAGAAATTTTGAAGGATGCACAGGATTGGCTTGTTCTGTTCATACAGGATTAATGAAGCAACACACTGCAGTTCTTAAGTTTCTTTGCGTACTCAGATCTTTTTATCCAATAATTTTGATATCTCAACAGAGGATGTCTTACGAGTAAAGAGAGAAAAGGTGTCATTCTGTATGCTGCAAAATGCTGTTGGCAGCTTTGAATGAGCTAGTATTATCAGAACTGGCTTCATGTTTGTGAACCATGGAAGTTTCATGACTTTCTGAAAATAAACTCTGTCTAAGGGCTGACTGTTTCTTAAAGAAGATGACTGCGTTCTACTGTCTAAATGTTTGGAATTCACTTGAAATGATTAAAGTGAAAGATCAGATATAAAGGGAAAAGGCAGCTGTAATTCTCTGAACTGAGAAGTGGTGTACAGAATCTATAACAGGTTGAGTTTCAGGGAAAGCAGAATGATCTGCAGTGCTCTACCATACTGAATAATTAAAAATGCTTGCTTAATAAGCTTTGTCTTCTGTGGGGGATTTTTTCTCCTATGACAAATAGACATGGAGTATTAAAAATTAATTTATCACATATTTGTAATTAATTTTAAGAATTAATTACAACGCATCTTTGATATTTAGAATGGTTTTACTTTTTTTGACACTGATATAAACTTGCCGTAGTTAGTATGTAAAAAATGTATGTAAAATTCAAAATTGTGAAATGTTTTTTGGACACTAATAAGCGTAGCTCTTTAAGAATAGCATTGGGTTGTTACTAGACAATATCTCTGCAGTTCACTATATGGTTTACTATAGTTGGAAGATTTTTGGACCACAGAACTTCTTCCTGTGTCATTTCTTTTTGAAATGTTCTCTCTTTATTTTTCTTCATAGCATGATCACTTTAAAATGAGGAAGAGGGAAGTGAAGGAGGACCTGTCAGATTTGGAATATTTGCCTTGAATTTTGTGTCCAGGTAACATCTAATTACAGGAATGTCGTGTGAACAGACAAAACTGTATATGAATACGTGCTTGGTTTTCCTCAAAACATTATCCCCTTAAGGCTTTGTAGCTATATTTGGAAAACGGTTTATGTGAATACTTCGTGGACTGACGTGAAGGGGACTAAACCATCATCCAGTTTTTAAGGGGTTCATGGATATCCTCTCCTTCTTTGTAACAGGGTTTAGTTTTTAGTGATAGCTACAGCAAATACCAGTTCTTACATTCCTGCTTTTACCTTTCTTGAGGAAAATCAAAAGTCAAACTATAGATGTTTGGCACTGTCTGTTCATAGTGTTCCTTAGTTTATGTACATGAATTGAAACTGAAGACACAATTACTTATCATACATAGAAGTGCTGTTTGGAATATATGCATTTTAATTGAGACAGCTAGTGTTTACTAAAAGAAGGTATGCTATTTTGTGTGCCAGCTTTCCAGGTTTCCACTGGCTTAAATAAATTTTAATCCAGACTTTCTTCAAAGTACTGAATTAACTGCCTTTTCAGGAGCCATTAAACCCTCTCATGGGATTTGCTGTGCAAGCTCTTCATTATCAGGTTGGTCTTTTGAGGAAACCATTATGCGTATTTGTGAATAAACACTGTATTTATTGTGTCCCATTTAAACTTGCAGTTTGACAAAGGTAAATTCTGATGTCTTAAATCAGGATGCTGAAAGAAAGGTTATGATGATGAAATGTTTTAGACTTGTGGCAATATCACTGACCAGGAGATGGCACACATCTCAAAACAGATCAACCTTAAGTTGTTCAAAAGTGTAAAATCCAAATAAAGTGGATTTCAAAAAAACCCAAACAACCACCAAAAAGAGCCCCACCACAAAACAAAAATAACAATGCAGTATCCTGAATGTAAGGGAAATACCTTGGTAGCTGCTGAGCAAGTTAGGGATTGATTATGGTCAAAGTAGCTGAACAGAATGTTTCTGATCAGTGTTTTAAATTAATAGTAACAAAGTGAGGAAGTGGTATAAATAAATTGTAAAAATATCTTGTCACTTATTTTAATAAGTAAAACCCAACTGTCCAATTGTGAGAGCCAGGGGAGTTATTTGTCTGTCTCCCCAGAGATTTCTCAAACAAATAGATCTCACAGCTAATAAACTTCTAATGTTTCAGTCTTGGCTTCCATGGTATTAGACTCTATTCCATACTTGTTATGTTGATAAATGAGTTTGGATCATTCAGTTACAGCTGGGTTATATGTAACTCATAATGGTTAGTTGGTGGGACTTTTTCTGTTTAAACTAAGTAGAAGAAACATAGGAAAGGGCTTCTGAAATGACAGAGGAATTCCCCCGCAAAAATCCTTTGTACTTTCTTTTTCATTCACAAAACACGTAATTTATTCCAGGCTTGTATGCAAGCTGTTCACAGGAACGTCCCCGAAATAAGATGCACTGACACTAGCATATACTCAAATAAGGATGAGGCAATTAAAAAAAACAAGAACAACCAAAACCCAAACAAAAACCACAACACAAAAAAAAACCCCAACACACTCAAACCAAAAAACTAGTGCTGCCTTTACAAGTATATGAACAGTTTTAGTTGTGATTGGTGGACTCTGAACTTAAGCAAAGCTTTGCTAGCTTCTGCTTAAGAGATTTCACTTCAGGTAAATAAATGAAAAAAGTTACTTAATAACTTCTAGTTCTTAACAAGGAAGCAACAAAACGAAAATAACCAGTTCCACAGAAACGTTAACATATGTATTAAGATGTGTTTGGCTTTCCCCTTCTTGTTGGCTGATCCTACTGTGAGGTGATACAGGGAACCGAATCAACTAATCTGTCACAGAAACTTGTGGTGCAGCAGGTGGGAAGAGGAGAGCAGGCGAGAATGGACGGTTGGGTGGGGAGAAGACAGAACTGCTTATGTTGCCTGAATTACAGAAATAATCTTTTCCCCATGATAATCGTTGTCTCTATGGTGTTGTCTTCCTGTGTCAGAAGGTCCACAAAATGTTCAATGACAGTTTGAAGTTCTGCTGGTTCATATCTCTGGTTTTAGGGTGGGTTTTTTTCCTATAGTAGTAACGGAAAATCTTTTCCCATACCACAGTAATGGTCTTGCCTTGCTTTGTATTACATATGTATATGTAACAATGGTGCATAGTCTTATGCATCATTCATGAGATGTTTTCCTTCCAGATTAAAAAAAATGCTGTGTCTAAATGAAGTTTTCCTTACAACATATGTGTCACTAAACCAATGTGAAAACACAGAATTAGAGAAAGCAAAGCATTTGAAAAAAAAAAAAAATCCCTTAGTGATTATATTTGCAGTTGCTGCTAATCAGTAACGTGACTAGCATCTATGAATGTTTTATGTTTATACACGTATACTTCATGTTTCTGAGAGAACTGTCCACTGTGAGGTCCTTAACTGGAGAATTTGTTTGCTGCTGAGATTGCCTTTTCTGTAAGGAAACTGTTGATTCATAAAACCAGAAGAGAGACAACAACCCAGAAAAGAAATGTTAGGGTATTCTCCTGAAATTGCGTGCCTTTTAAAACTGAAAGACAGCTGAGACTGGATTTGGTTATACATGGTACAGTTACTTCTCTTAATCCTTACTATGCAATTAATTGATTACTGAACTGATCTGAGTGCCAAATAGTTTGTGCTATAATTAGCTGCAATTTTCTCCAATATTGATTTTTTTTTCTGTGTAAGTACAGACACTTACTGCAGTACCAAAAAACTTGGTTATTTTGAATGCATTGGTGAGAAAAGAAATACATACCACAAGTAGCGTTCTTAGAAAAACAAGAAGGTAATTTACAAAGTTATACAAACTGTTTGAAAAATTTTAGTAGTAGTAGGTCTTTACACTTGACTGAGGAAGATCATTATTTGAAGGTGAGGAGGGACTACACACAGTGCCCTTGCCTTCCCCAAATACTTCTAGTTGTGAAATCTGCTTAATAACTAACCTACCACTGTGCCTTACGCTTTAAAATTGATTTTTCATTTGCATAAGACTGACATACTACTTTTCCTCTTCAGGAGATAGATAATTAACTATGTACTAGTAATAGTGCCATTAAATACTTTCTGGACTGTAGGTGAAGTTTAAGTAAGCTGCAGAGGTAAAGTTTGAAAAGCGGTAGAGAAACTGAAATGGACACAAACTTCCATTTAAGTTTGCCATTTTTGCACTGAAAAAGGACAGAATTGTTTAGAAATAGATTCCAAGCTGAAGACAGGCGTTTATTTAATGTCTGAGAGATTTGCATTTAAATACAGTAAAAAAACCCAAAAAACAAACAACCCAACCCAAAACCACCAACACATCCCAAATGATTTACTGTGCGAGTCTCCAGTATTCTTATAACAGAGTTTACAAAAAAGAAAACACTACATCTAAATATGAAGGCTATATTCCGCTTAAAATATGCACAATTAGAGAATCACCTCATAAAGAGTTGTAACTCAAAGTCAGAACAATAAATTACTAGGATACAGTTTTATTAAAAGCTCGATTTCCATGTAAACTTCCCTGCTCTTTAAAAGATCTGCTCAAGCAAGAAAATAATAAGTTTCTAGTAAACAAAATATCTAATCTATGGCAGTTAGTTGTGTCTTTTAACATAGAATACAAATCTGGGCTATGGAAAGTCCCTTAAGAATTACATAAGTAGCTGTACAATGTTTTTTAGAAGGCTGTTTTCTTTAAACGATGCCTATTTTTCCTAGTAAATTTAAGTAAGCTGCCAACTAACTACTACTATTTTTAATAGATTTGTCAACAAGTGTAGCAGTGCTAGAGAGTAGTGAAAGCAACTAATTTATACAAATTGCATGCTGCTTTTGGCTGGCAGTAGAATTTTTTGGGTACAGATGACACATAACAGGAATGTTCTAAGAGATAATTGTATAGTAGCAGTTACGTAGTTTCCGTTTAAAATTCCTGTGGAAGACAGAAATGAATAATACTACACTTCTATTAACAGCAGCTAAAATACAATCTCTGTATTCATTATTTTACCCATTAAAACACTTTAAAGATATTATAATCTAACAATAGGAAATAAAAGTGTTTAAGTACCATAACTGAGAAATAACTCATATTAATCATATTCAATAATACTCAAGCTTTAAAATCTAAAATTTATTTAAACACAAATAAAAATTAGATTTATAATCCTGGTATGGATTTATGGAAAACAAAGCCTGCTTTTCCTAATTTAACCTATTAAGTATGGCCTACTTGTAAGTCAGTAAAAGGGTGTCGGACATCACTGAGCAGAATTTGAAGCACTTGGAGCTATCAAAAATGGCCACGCTTTTGGTGTTTTTAATTAATCCAAGCCTTACTGATAAACAATACAACTAACCATAACAAAATTAAGGTCATTTGCAGTTTACAATTAAATACAGCAGAGCCAAGCCTGAATTAGAACTGTGTCACCTAACAGATCCCTTTGAAAGTGGATTCTTTCATGACTCTCAATGAAAGTTTGGAAAGATCTTTCATCTTTCTTGCCTGTCAGGCAAATCACTATTTGTGCAAATTTAAATACAGTACATTGACTTTAATGTAACAGTGGACAGATCTAGTGAAGGAAGAAGTGTTCAACAAACCTGTTGCACAGTAAGAATTTATGTGAGTGCAGAGTATGTCTACAATAAAGTGCTTCCATTAATAAGTTATATTGATAATAGTATAGATGTTTACCAAATTTTAAAGCTTAAATTGCTTAGTAAATAGTTTCATCTGGTTTGCCTCTCCAATCCTGCAAGGCACATTGAAAACACAGGCAAAGCACTAACTAAATGTGAAGGATTAACCTACAATAAAAAGTTTAAGTGGTAGTAAACCACTGCCTAGGTTTGTAAACAGCACCATCTCATTAATCTCAAGGTTCATGCATTATTGAAGTGAGTTTCTGTGGTGGAAGCAGCTTTTTAACCCTCGCTTTAACGATAATACACTACTGTGCCTTAGTATTTTGATGTGGAATCCCACTTCTTTTGTCACTTGCACAAAAACAGATGTCACATTTGATGCATTTAAGCCTCTAGACTTCATTTACAGTTAACACAACTGATTACAGGCTGGTTTATATCTATTTAGTTGTGGGGTTTTTTAAATGCTTGTGAAGTTCACCTCTACTGTCCAACCTTACAATGAAGTTATGTTCAATACTCTCAAGAGAAGGTTTTGGTTATATTAAAACTGTTAAAAGTTAGACTGTTTTGTGGAGGCCTTAATTCTAGCTTGATAATTTTGACTTGCTAGAAGTAATTAGCTTCTGTAAGACTAAAATGGCAGGTAGCATCAAATTGAGTAATTAATTTCTTTGGGTTCATTTAAGACCAACTTTCAGAAGCTTCTTTAGAAAAGAAGTTACAAACAAAGTGCATCACTACAAGTGATGTCCTGTATAAAATACTGAATTGGGACTCACTTCTTCACCCTTCCAAAAATGTTTCACATAACTTAAAAAGCAAGTACTTCCACTAACATCAGGAAGAGCTTACAAAAAACAGTCCAAGTCTCACACAAGGTATACATAGCCTTCATACCACAGAAGATGAAGCTCTATGAGCAAGAGGCATTCCATTACTTTTCAAGACAAAGATCACATGGAGTTTGTTTTGGCTTTCACAACTCTTGCAACAGAGCAAACAAAAACAGAAGTATCAACACCAGAGCTCCAAGTTTTCCTCTTGTTTGTCATTCTAGTCTAGCGTTTTATCACAACCTGCTCGTATGCTCCAGATCCTACTCTGAAAGAGTATTTGAAGACGTTAGTTACATTTAAATGAAAGCTAAACATCAAGTATTGTGGATCATCAAGTTTACTGTTTAAAAAAAAAAAAACCCCAAACAACACCCCCCCTTCCCAACAAAATACCCCAACCAAACAGATACTACCAGGACAGCTAAAAATGAAGGGCAGAAAATATGTAATTACCATGCCACTGAGTAAAGTACAGTTTAGTGCACTAAAGAGTTTTCTGTTACACTACAGTCAAAACAAAGAATGATAGTGTTACTGAAAAAGAAGTTGCTTCTCTGTAGTTCCTTAAACGTTATCTTTTGGGTACCCCTCCTGCCCCAGCGATATCATATGGAGCTAATAGTTTTTATATACATTTGTACAGCAATAGATAAGTGTCTCTAAAAAACTAAGAAGTGATAGTCTTCTCACATTAAGATACAAGAAAAACATCTTCCAGTCTTTTGTTCATGCTGAATTGTAAATGCAGTTACAAAACTGTCTCACCCCGACATGACAGAGCATAGTGGGTTGTTTTACATGGCAAATTGCAGTACTATGTCAAAAATTAATAGGGCAAAGCTCTGCCTATTCTGCCTGGAATGTTCTGGCACCTGAATTAGGACAGATCTCTCTATACTACTGTAGTGTACTCTGTAACCATACGTGTTATCCTACATAGAAACTAGCGTGCCCAGTTTGCAAAGAAGCCAATGATTTTATCTTTTAACCATCGTTATTGCTTGCTTGTGTAAAATTTGTTTTATAACTTTCAGCCCATACCAGCTGCCTTTATACCCAGTTCCAGAAGTCCTTGCTGAAATACTAATGCTATGCTAATTTCATGAGATAAAGAAGAATTTTAAGAGTTACCCTGGACTGCAGAATCATGGTATTAGAGCATATTCTTACTTGTTTTTAATGTTTTCTTATCTGAGAAGACTATAATACATTCAGGTCAAATATCAGTGTATTTAAAGAGGGTTTAGAGAAGAAAATATCCCCTGGTTCTAAAACTACTACAAGAAGATAACCTGAAGCAGATTATCAAATAATAGATTTTAGGGCAATAGTTGTAAGACAAACAAGCCATCGAAATAAGAATAGTGTAGTATATGGAAATGAAAGGAGTTGTGAGCAAAACTTAAGAAAATTAGGCATGTTATCAGGAAGACATGAAAGTTTGATACTGTAAAGGTGGATGTGTAAAACACTTAAGACTTTCTTCCAGCTGCAGAGAGTAATGTAGTAAGTCTGTAGAGCTAAGATTTCAGACTGGTGCCTGTTTCCTGTGTCCATAGTGAAACATTCCTCATATCTGAAAATTTAGGAACTGAGACTTCAGAACCTCTGAAAGTTATAATTCTTATGACTGACATACCAGTGTTATTTTGGAACTAACCTATGTGTTTTGTTTTAAAACCTGACAATCTAGTTCTTTTGGTGCCTTTAAATAATACAGGATAGAAACATACAAAGATCAAGAATATTAATACTAAATAATTTCTGTATAAAATGCATTTTTGTTTAGTATTACCTATGGATTAGTTGTTTAGGCTACATACCTGTTAGGTAGATGATGGCTTCCAAAAGAAGTGCTTCCACCAGGGCCCACAAATAATCTTAAACCTTCTTCTAAAAAGCAAGGGGATTAACATATGTTAGTTTCCTTTAATGTTGCTCTAGCTAAAATAAAATAATTTTAAATCTACCAGTTTTGTAACTAATACTTTCCGATGCAAATGTTTTAAGTGATGGAGAACTAAACTTCACATAGTATAGGTTGGAGGAGTGACTTTCCTTGTAGATTTGCCCTGCCCTTCTCAGGCTTAAAGTAGTTCTCTGGGAAATTTACCTGAGTCTTGCAAGGGCCTTATGAACTTCTGGGAGACAGGAGGAAGCAGAAAATGTAGTGATCCATATGCACTTACAGTTACAAGCAACAGGGACTATGAAGAGAGTGGATTTTCTTAAGGCCTGCAATGTGTATCAGTTTTCCCTGAGCTCCCTTGTTTATCTCCATACCTTCTGCACTTGAGTCTAAACTGAAGTCTTGACTTTGGAGTATTTTTTCAACTATATCATCAGCGTCAACTCTAGTAGCATCCACCCTCTTCAGCTGTGACTCCACAGAGTCTTGCTTTACAGGATGTCTGCAAAAATAAATATATTTAGAGCTCTTAGAAGTGATAGAGTAAATTATGTTTTACTTCTGCTAGATAAGGCTTTCAAAGTTAAGTGTACCTGCAGAGTTTTTCAGATGGTGCATCTTTAGCAGATGTATCAATATTAGCTTCGGCTGCTTTTGGCTCGGTCTCTTCACATGGCTCTAGAATACTTCCAATTCCTGTTGAGGTACTGCCCACTGAGGTGTTTCTCCTGTGGCAGAGTTCAGACAGACTGGCTGATCTAGAGTGACATGTGCTATATCCTGTTGGGAAAGGGCAGGAGAGCTAGGATAGGTACGTTGTTGACAGCCAAGGTCATTACTTATATTTTACTATCCTGAAAGCAGAATTTTTGTTTTGTCTTCTTAGAAAGAGACTTCAAAAGCCTTATGAATGTATGTGCATACACCAACTAGGCAATTTATTTTGGGTTTTGTATCCTAGCACATCTTTTTATTCTAAATAACCCTTGCTTAACAGATATAATGACTTGGTGTCATTACTTCCCCTTCAGCTTTTAGAACTAAGGGTCCATTTGTAAGTTATTTGTTTTGGCGCATGGAAGAGGTAAAAATCTCATTCAGATATTTTAATTGGAGGGAGCTAAAGGGAAAAGCTGTCTCGCATCTGACCAGCTAATACATTGTGCTTTTAAGAGCGAAAAAATGTTACCCTCCCCACACCTGAAACTCCCAGGAAAAAGCTTTCAACTTTTTAACAACATATACTTACTTTCTACAGTCTAAAACTGTGGAAGTAAATAAACCCCAACAATTCATAACAAAATTGTTAACAGCTACCTGACAGTTTTGACTGCTGACTTGCATAGCTTGATGTTCTGGAATGTCCACACGCACCAAGTTCATCTGGGACAGAGGCGCTCTTTGATGAGACATCTGCAACATGTGCAAATCAGATACTGTTGCTAAAGTCAGCTTTGTTATTACTTGGCCTGTAATCTTGATTAGACTTAAATGTCAGATCTCCCAGAGGGATTAGGGACTTGACACTGGTTTTCTACAAACCCTTTGAAGATTCAAGTGCTGCAAAAATACCAGGTATGTTAAGAAATATGCGTTCCTTAAAAAAAAAAATAATGTTTCTCTCTGAGTAAAACAGACTACAATTGGCTTAGAAAGATTTGTCTACACTGTAAATATTAAAGACATCACCATGCTTTCTATAGCACCATGGTAGAATGGTGTGCTAGATGTTTTCTGGCTGAAAAAGTAACTGTGGTTAAGACAATTTAAGCTGTGTTATTAAAGCTATGCGAGACTGAAGCTTGTGAGGGGAAAAAACAAAACAAAACACAATGAAACCCCCTCCCCCCCTAAAGCCCTCCAGATTTCAACCTGTAATAAAGTGGTTTAGTAGTATTTTTTTTTTCTAATACTCTAAATCTCAGAGTAACTAATTTTAAACAATACTTAAAACTTTTACCACTTGAAATTTACTCAGTTATGCATATCCCTGTGATTCATAAGTTGACAATCGAGGGCCAAATTAAATGCTCAGCCAAAACACAAATTCAAAGCAAATCAAGAAATGTGTCACACAGAAAGTGAAAGATTTTAAATGTTAAAAACAAAGCAGCTATCAATCCAACTTCTTTCTTTCCATTAAATAAACTGTTACAAAAGTAAAACCAAGAGATTCCACTGATGTTATCTAGGAGAGTGTGTTTCAACAAATAACCAAAGAAGGTCCCTTTGGGGGTCAACTGTCAGCAGCTTAAAATTTGAAGTATTTCGTACATCTCCTTGAAGCTATGAAGCCAGTTATAAAAGAATTGAGAAATTAAGAGCGTTATTTTATACCTGCTATGCCCAGATATGCTAGTTTTAAGTTTTCTCCACCCTTCCTGTCTTCATGCAAAGATTCTGATTCTCCAGCAATTGCTATAGATGTTGCTGTGGAAGGAGGCCTGTAAGAGAAAGGTGGTTAAGATTTGCTGTACTTTTGCTGTAATCCCTCCAAATTGATCAGCACAGATTTTTCTTTCTAAGTAAACAGGCATAATTTGTACTGTGCTTCAAGTTAATAGGCTTGTTACTTTTGAAAGCAAGAACTAAATGCTTTCACGATGTCACCCCAGATCAAACATCAAGGCTTCTAGGCTTCTTCATAAAATATGTAGCTGATTCCAGATTGTGAAATTGTTTTAAGGTTTATTTTTCCTTCTACCAAGGACATCTGGATTAGATAAATTTTTTGTTCTGTTTGTGTTGAAAGTTTACGTTCCAGGAAATGGTTATATCATCAGTTTGGAAGAAAATGCCAAGTCTGAATAATTTCAGTTACAAATTTTTTCCTAGGGAGCCAGAAAACTATTTAGGTACTAATTTCAACTGCTTTGGTACCACCCAGTAAAGAACAGAAATACACTGTTTTATTCATATACAAGACTAATGATTAATTAGTTGCCTTTGAGAAATTGTTTATCAGTGCCAGTGATGTATTTGTTAATAGGTCTGACTAAAAAGTAAATCAAGAGGTGCTAAATAACTGGAGATACAGAAAAGCTTTGCCCAATCAAACATTCAGATAATACCCTTATTTATTCAGTAAGGACAAGATGAGATTTTACAGTGTTCTAGTCATCTTACTGAAGGTGAGAAGAAGAGAGAAGAAAGGGCCTTTAGTGGTGCAAGGGGACATAAGAGTTCCTGTGATGAATCATCTGAGCAGACAACATTCTCAGGTCCGCTCAGAAACAATGGTAACAATACAGCCACAACAGTAATGCACAAAGTCTCTGATTGCTACAGAAGACAATTCTCGATTGTCCTAATTACACCAGAACCTACCTCGAACCAGTTAAAACCTCCAAATCATGAGTTACTTCATACTCGTACCTCAGACTGAGTTAGGAGATCAGTGCTGCTTTTGTTGGAGCTGCAGCCTCATGTCACTTTAGCACAATGTTTTTCGCTTAAGGAAGACTTTGGTATATGCTTACTGCTACAGATTAAGCCTGTATGAGATTATTATCTTTCTTCTCCGGATTATTCAGAGGTACATTGATTGCCTACATTAATCTGATAAATGATTAGTTTAAATTCAGTTGCTGAGAGTATTTTGAATAAAAAACCTAATCCGTACTGAAGTGTTTCAGTTTAGCAGTTTGTAAGTAAGCACTGCATCTTTACAACGGAAGATATCTTTGATCCAACATAAGGTCTGAAACTATAAATGAAATTTGAGAACCTACAGAAAAAGTTGAGATTGACATAAAAAAGGTGAAGCTAGCGATTTTTTTCCAGATCGTTTTCCTTAAGATAATTTTTTCTTTTCAAGTTATATGTAATACCTGGAACTCTGCCCTAGATTATTTTTGAAAGGGTTAACATGAAAACAAACATGTTGTCTCGGACTGAAGGTCGGTCTAGCCTTGCATCCTGTTGCTGTCAGCAGCAAACAACAGAAGCTGAGAGAATATGGCCCATGTCTGCTGATGTATCTCCTGAAGATTCTTCCAGCATCGCCTCATCTGAAAATTAGATATTTCTTGAACCTCATATGATGGTTTATACTTAATAGACCTCAATAATTCGTCATTCAGGAATTTGTCTTAATTCTTTCTTGGGCTTTTAGTATTCACAAGTATGGAACGAGGAGTTCCATAGTTTAATTGATGTTGTGGGAAGAAAATACGTCCTCTCAGTTTAATTCCATCTCTTGCTAGTTTCAGTATAACAACATGGTCAATGAAGTGAACTGCAGAAAAAATTGAGTTAAACTAGAACTTAAGGGATCACATTTATTTTGAAGGAATTGTTTCATCAACCCCTCCCCCGAACATCTTGTGACAAGCAAAATACAACTAAGTTGGTTTAAACCTGGTCTAGACAAAATTGCCACCTACTGTCACGTAGAATTAGAAAAGATTGATGTTAAACTGAAAAGCACATACACTTCAAACAATCCAGTCTACCAACATTCTAAATTACAAAAAAGCAGTGGCATTAGGAATCTTGGCAAGTATTGAGGAATTTTCCACACTGCATTCGTGGAAGTAGATTCTATACCTATCTCTAAGCCTATTGTTAAAATGAATGGCTTTCAGGTTATTATAAAATACCTCTTATAATACAAATGACATGTGAGGGTTCTTCATTTCCTACTGATCACGATAATTAAATTATGGTTAGCAAGATAGTGGTGTTCTCTGGAGATAGGAAGCTTGGCAATTGCACTGTTCCAGTTTAGTCATCCACTAAGCTCAGGTACATCATAACAATATGGCTTATTGCTCTAAAAAGAAGGCAGAAATTTTGTCTTACTCCTGACTAGGTTTTTCCCTGGCATGCATCATTTTTCTGTTCTCTGGTTAGTTATGGAAGCTAATGTGCTCTAGCAAAACTATTACATTTCCTTAACCACAGATTAAGGACAATGAGGCCAAAGGATCCTGAATATATAGCAGTGTATTCTCCTAGCTACTTCCCCCCTCAGATGTTACCTCTTGCATCTTTTAGTAAGTTGCATAATGTCTTTGCTAACTAAATGGCTGTAAGTGCTTTCTCTTGTACAAAGTTATAACACGCTTCTGTTGGTTTTTGTTTGGGATTTTTTTAATAAAACTTTTAAAATCATCTGAGACATGAATAAAAGGTGTAACAGCACATTTTCCAAACACAAGTATTCATCAGATCTCCCCATATGAAGTGTATTTACATAAGCTTGCTGCAGGAACAGTTTTCCCATAAGTGTTTCTTTGATTATATATATATTTTTTTAAATTACAGATGTACATGCTGGTATTCTTTGCTTGAAAATATACTAAGTATGTAACAGCAACGAGAACTATGATACTTCTACTGGTATTTTTACCATCAGCCATTATTCAGTCTATTCAGCTACCATCCCATTCGTTTGTGCCTTTTTTTTTTTTTTTAAATATTATTGCCAGTTTGGAGAGATTTATAAATGCAAATTAGAAGGGTAATTCTGAACGTGGAATGCATGACCAAAACACTATCGCACACAGATTTTTTTATAAACTTACGTTTTAAAGCATGGGTCTCCAGACATCAGCTGCATGTTGATCAAAACCTACACATTAAGAAAACAAAACCCACTGTAAGAAAAAAAAATGGAATTGGTCTGTGATACATGGTCATATCGCTAAGTTATGCTTGCCACAAATCTTACATGTAAGTAAAATAAAATGGCATCAACACATATGCAAATAAACACACTTATGCAAAAAACGAAATCTTTTTTCTTAGTACACCTGCAAACAACGCAAAACAGCGTTTAAAATAACGTAGTTGCATGTACAAGATTCTGCAAAACATAACCTAGATCAAGAAGAATCTTAGAATCATTAATAGTCAAAATGGCTTCAAGAGAAAAATAAGACAACAGGAAATCTAAAAGATTAATGAACAAACAGTATTGTTTAAAACAGCGGGTGCTGAAGTATGTTCTTTGTTCAGTGTTTAGCGAAGTGCTAGCATACAAGAACGGGTTGTGCTAACATCAGAGATACAATAAAACCACAAAAGGTAAATAACGCTATAGCACAATAATGCATTGAGAAGGCTCCTTAGCTGGGTCAAAGCAGCTAAAGTTTAAAAGTTTTCTGGGCAAAGTCTATGACTGCCTTAAAGAAACCAGAAAGTGTGTGCTTAAACAGTATACTCAGTAGTAGGAGAAATAATCCTAGTATCGCAGTAGGAAAGGAAACCTTTAAAAAATTTACTTGTAACACTCTGTTTGTACTTATTTTCAGGTTTATGCAGCTTACTCATTTTTTAAACTCCCTGGACTAATGGGAGAGAATGGCAGGGTAGGTTTCTTGCAACAACACTCACCAATTGTTATATTGATTACTATCAAATAGAAGAGGGAAAGTTCCAGGAGTCATGGAAGTGTTGAAGCTGGCTTATATATAAATAAGCCAATTAAGAGATTCAGTCTTAAAAAACCTGCACAGGAAGTTGCCCAGTCTTAAAGACATAATCGTTACATTTATATCAATGTATTAACTTTTTCATCATGGTTCCTGATTCCTGTTAAAATATGAAAACCTTTTGAAAGCTTTTCTCTTACAGCTATCCAGCTCCATTTCAGACAGTAGGACAAATTCGATTTTTGACTGGATACATTTTAATGATTCTCTCTAAACAATGCTGATGTTTTTTTCTTTAAATAGTTTTTATTCTAGAAAGATGTTCAGCAAATATCTTTAAATTTCATTAAGTGCTCAATAATACCACTTATTCTCTGCTTTATTAGCTTAAGTATCATAAAGGAAACAAATTACTTTGAGAATGGAGTTATCCTGTCTTGTATTTTTGGTATCATAACCTTCCAGTAAACAGCGACGAGTGGTATTTCCCGATCCAGCAAACTCTGCTAGATTTAGATCTGCAAATCCCAGCTGTTAAGAAAAAACAACAAAGTTAGTAGTAAGCATATTACTAAATGAAGGGACTTGCTACATGCACAGTATTGAGTGCCACCCAACAGCAATTTCGCTCAAATATGAATAAGAAAAGGTCCATTAAACGGAGCGGCCCAAGGCAAAAAACAGAAAAAACACCTTTGAGTGTCAAATTCTGCATAGTTCTATTTTCAGTTAAAAATTGAAGTCTTGAGAGAAAAAGAACAAGGAGAGTTTTCTTCATTTTTAAAAGCAAACACATGCAGAAGGGTTTACCGTTACCAACCCTTTCAACATCCGCAATTGAAAGAAAAGAACCATTCTGGTGGTATAAAATTATTATATGCTTATTAAACACTCTGATCGAGAGTGTAACTATAATGCACCTAATGAAATCATGGGTAGTAGAGTACTATTCTGGAATTATTTTACAAGGGCATAAAATGGCAAGAAAGAAAAGCTAATTCACAGCCAAAATTAGATACATCTCAATTTACCTTTGCATATGCCTTTCCTCCTTTTAACTCCTAGGGAAAAAAAAAAAAAAAAAGACATACTATTAAGCTGGTGAAGATACTGACTGGGCATTTTTTGCTGGTTTTGTGTTTTTAGAAAAGCAAATACTAATGCTCCCGTTAAAATAGCTCAACACATATTTGCTAGGCTGTGTGGTTGCCATTTAGAACTCAGCATTAATAACGTCCTCAGTGCAGGCTGGTAGGAGACTGTCAGCTTGCGGAGGAGGAAAAGGATGAGTGCCTGATGCCAACCAGCATTTGGCTCTTGCAAAGTCTAGTCCCAAAGGTAGGAACTGCTGCATACAGAATTCTGGTACTTAGCATGCTTCAAGGCTTCAAAGTTTACTGCTGCTTGCTAGAAGTACCTATCAAGGGCTAACTTTATAAAGACTGATGAGCGATTCTTTTACCATCCTGTGGGAATAAGTGTTCTTTAAATGAGAACATAACAAAACAAGAATTAGTCAAACTAAGGTAATTAATAAGATTACTGCGAAATTTTGACTAGAATACCTGACACGGCTGCAGCTACAATTTGCTTTATGACGTTTATCAGACATTTAAAAATTAAATGAAGACAAGTGAAGAAAGAGCAGGAAAAGAGGAAAGGAGGGAAAAAGAGCTATTTACCTTCCGTACAGACACCCGGCAAATGCAGGTATCCAGAATCCCTGTTGTGGCACTGGCACTGATTTTACACATAAATAAGAACTTTTTCTTCCAGCGGACACAGTTTGCCTGTACTACCTCCCTGCGAATAGAGAACATAAGCTTAATATCAGTTGCATGTACATTCAGGGCCATAAAATGCCATAGGACAGCTCAAGAACAAACACTGGTTCCACTGTTTGTAGAGTGGTCGCTTTATGCAAAGTCTCGTCCAAGGCCTGAATAATCATTCTTCATTCTTCTCTTTGTGTAGCAAGACTGATAACTGTTTCAAACCTTGAACACAGTATTAGACCTACAGAAAAATTCAACAGCCATGTGTTTTTGCAAATGAATGAGACCGTGATTTCTCCAGTTCGCCTCAGAAGAGTGAAGTCTTCCTGAACATTAGCTCCCAGGCACTGTCTTCCAAGCTGCTGAGCTTTGGAATATGCTCAAGATACAGTCTTTGACGAGTAGTTTTTCAATACAAACAAAGGGAGCATGATACAAGCAGAACTAGATAAATTGGAGGCCTGGAAAAGTACAAAGGAGATGATGTACAATAACCAGATACGAAGTAACGCACTTGGGGCAAACAAGAATTTCCACTACCTACTGGGAGCTTGCCATGTGAGAGCAAAAGAAGAGGATTAATATCTGAATGGATTACCTGACAATTACAACCTGACAATACGATGCGGCTGAAGAAAAGCCAAGATGTAGGATGCTTTCAGCTGTAGTAATGTCACTGTATAAGGCCCAAACAGAACACATTATTCTGTTTAGGTAATTCTGGTTGAGCAAGAACAGTCTCCAAAATGAACAGGTACTAGAAATCCTGTATATTATAAAAATTCCATACTGTAAAAATACACTAAGTAATTCAGACACTTCAGAGACCAAATAACTAAGCCAAATGAAAAGTGGTTAGGATGAAAATAAGGCATAATCAAACACCCATTTAAAACAGAAAATTACAAGGTTTCAAACCACAGAGCAAGTTTCTAGATCGGCCTTCAAGTAAGAGAAGTAGGAGCAAAAAAAATCTTACTGCATTTAAAGACAAGGTTGGCCAGTTTGTCAATAACAGGGGACATAAGGACAATGATTCTGAGGGACCTGCCTCAGGGATCAAAAGCTCTTTTCTAGTCCCACACTTCTAAACTGGAACTGCGGAGAAAATGTGCTAATTTCTTTTACCACCCTAATCGTTCAAGTACAGTCTTCACATATTAAAGCGATATTTGTCCTTTTCTTTCTCTACCAATTTTCTAATACATGCATTCCTATGTTTTATATGTCGTGTTGTAAGACATGTCCCTATGTCTTACAGCAGCTTATTATTGAAGATCCAGTCTGAAATCTTTAATAGAGGTACAATTTCACGTAAGCTGGAGTCAGATTTTATCATCTGTGGAGAAACGATGAATTGCAAGGCTCGCAAAAAAGCTCCAATTTGCTGTGCTGGTGAGACTGCCAGCTGCAGTGTTCACTGGCATCGTGACTTCCTAAGGTAGGAATAAACTAGCCTGCCTAAAATGAGTCAGTTTAATGACCACAATAGACTAACGGATTCTGATGACACAACACTGACTCATATTTAAGCATGTGAACTAAAACGAACAGGCTCCATACACCATGAGCTACGTTTTATCCGTTATGTTTTATATTATAAACTTCCCTGTGCTTTGGAAAGAAGATAATCCCAAACTGCCAGTATATGAGTTATTTAAATCCAAAATAGAACCTGAATTCAAAAAAGACAAATTACTAACAGTTACATCCTCTATTATAAACAGGCTCAAACAAGAAGTCATTAAGTAAAATGCAACCTTAAAGGGATATTTGATAACTGCTAACATTTACTACAGTTAGAAGGTCTAGAAATAACTCGTAGCACTTATGTGATAGTTGCTCAACTCTCAGGTAAAGGAAATAGTCAACTAGATGTGCATTGTCAAGAAGAACACAGCTATGCAAATGCATGGGTAACTGGGGTCTACATGCTTGCAGGTTTCATACACTATGCTTAAAGATTCAACTTCTGAGAAAGCTCTTTTTCTGCAGATCACAGTGATCCAATTACTTAGAAATGAAATCTCCATAATTTTTTTAAAGCTCTATTTTTTTCTAAGTAACATTTTTAGCTTATCCTAAAAATGAAAAAAATAAAGTGCCTCTTCTCTCTTAAAAATACCACCACATCAAAATCAGTTTTACCTTTTTCATGAACTGTCTAGCTACAATTTTTTCTTCAAATAGAGAAGGGATATTTATGTCACTATCTGAAGTCATCAAATTCACTGTAGAATCATAGAATAGTTTGGGTTGGAAGGGACCTTTAAAGGTCATCTAGTCCAACCCCCTGAAATGAGCAAGGACACCTTCAACTAGGTCAGGTTGCTCAGAGCCCCGTCCAACCTGACCCTGAATGTTTCCAGGGATGGGGCATCTAGCACCTCTCTGGGAAACCTGTTCCAGTGTTTCACCACCCTCGCTGTAAAAAATTTCTTCCTTATATCTAGTCTGAATCTACCCTCTTTTAGTTTAAAACCATCACTCCTTGTCCTGTTGCAACAGGCCCTGCTAAATAGTTTGTCCTCAACTTTCTTACAGGCCCCCTTTAAGTACTGAAAGTCTGCAATAAGGTCTCGCTGGAGCCTTCCCTTCTCCAACATCCACTTTTGATGCAGCCCAGGATACAGTTGGCCTTCTGGGCTGCGAGTGCACATTGTCAGCTCCTGTCCAGTACCCCCAAGTCCTTCTCGTCAGGGCTGCTCTCAATACCTTCACCCCCCAGCCTGTATTGATACTGGGGGTTGCCCGAGTCCACGTGCAAAGCTGCGCTTGGCCTTGTTGAACCTCATGAAGTTCACGAGCCCACTTCTTGAGCTTGTCCAGGTCCCTCTGGATGGCATCCCGTCCCTCATGACTCAGGCATGTCAGCTGCACCCCTCAGCTTGGTGTCATCTGCAAACTTGCCAAGGGTGCACTGGATCCCACTGTCTATGTCACTGATGAAGATACTGAACAGTACTGGTCCCGATACAGACCCCAAGGGACACCACTTGTCACCAGTCTCCATCTGGACATTGAGCTGTTGACCACAACCCTCTGGATGTGAGCACCCAGCCAATTCCTCATCCACCAAAGAGTCCACCCATCAAACTCACATCTCTCCAATTTGGAGAGAAGGATGTTGGGGGGGACTGTGTTGGAGGCCTTACAGAAATCCAGATAGATGACATCCATAGCTCTTCCCTTGTTCATTGATGTAGTCACTGTGTCATAGAAGTCAGGCTGGACTTACCCGAGCTGGCTGTCTCAAATCACCTCCTTGTCTTCTACATGCCTTAGCATGGCTTCTAGAAGGATCTGTTCCATGATCTTTTCCAGGCACAGAGGTGAAGCTGACAGGTCAGTAGTTCCTTTTAAAAATGGGTGTAATGTTTCCCTTTTGCCACTCACCAGGGACTTGACCTGACTGCCATGACTCTTCAAGTATCACGGAGAGTGGCTTGGCAACTACATCAGCCTCAGGACTCTCAGATGCATCTCATCAGGTCCCATAGACTTCTGTATGTTCAGATTCCTCTGGTGGTCACAAACCTGATCTCTTACAGTGGGAGGGACTTTGCTTCTCCAGTCCCTGTCTTACAGTCCATCCACTCAAGAGCAGTGGAGAGAGAGGTTGCCAGTGAAGACTGAGGCAAAAAAGTTGTTGAGTTCCTCGGCCCTCTCCTTGTCTGTCATTACCAGTTTGTCCATCTCGTTCATCAGAGGGAGCAAGATTTCTTTGACCTTCCTTTTCTGGCTGACATACCTGTAGAAGTCTTTATTGTTATTATTTGCACCCCTTGCCAAGTTCAGCTCCAGCCATGCCTTGGCCTCCCTGGCCCCATCCCTACACAACTGGGCAGTGTCCCTATACTCTTTCCAGGATGCCTGTCCCTGCTTCCACTGCCTGTGCATTTCCTTCTTGCCCTTTATTTTTACTAGCAGGTCTTGACTCAGCCATGCCAGTCTCTTGCCTTCCTTCCCTGATTTCTTACACCTGGGATCGAGAATTCTTGTGCTCTATGGAAAGCGCCCTTAAAGATCTGCCAGCTCTGTTCTTCTCCCTTGTCCCTGAGGGCAGTTTCCCAGGGGGTCCTATTGACTAACTCCTTGAAAAGCTGGAATTTTGCTTTCCTAAAATTCAGGATCCTGACTTAACTCTTTGCCTGATCCGTATCCCTCAGGACTGCGAACTCCACCAATGCATGATTGCTGCAGCCCACGTTGTCTCCAGTCTTGACATCACCAACGAGCTTGCTTGGATTTGTCACCAACAGGTCTGGTATTGCATGCCCTTTCTGGCAGGGCTGTCTACTACCTGGTTTAAGAGATTATCCTCAATGTATTCCAGGAGTCTCCTGGATTGCCTACAGCTCATAGTACTTTGATTCTTCTATCAACCGTTCTATCAGGAGAGACTGAGAATGCTAAAAACTCTTAGGAAATGATACTAATGTCCTCTTGTGAGTGCTAGAAGTTACAGGCCTGCATTGATACTGAAAGACAATAGACTTGCTCATGCCCTCAACTCTGCTGGTACTTATCCTGACTTCCAGGAGCTTGTTAGACTAAAAAGACTGAGTGGGAAGGTGAACTTGAATGCAGATTACCCAAGTGATATGGTTGGTCAAGATTTTCTTTCACTAAAAACATCACATTTTGGCACTCTGGTAGTGTTCCCCCCGCCAAAATCCAAATGCATAGACACAAAAAAATCAAGTAAAACCAAGAATAGCCCTTCTTCCTCATAAGGATGTCAAAAAAGTATCATTAGTTTCTTTCCCTGGCAAGTTGTTTTAAAAACAAACAAGATATTTGAAACATTTGTACACAATCTGAAGAAAACCCAAACAACCAAACCCAAGCCAACTGCCCTCCCCCACCCCGAATAGCTCTTGTAATTCCATTATATAAAGAAAAATTTGATGTCTTTTAATGAAGGTAATTTTTGTGGGAAGAAAAGCAAGTTATTCCCCTCGTGCTGAAAAAACCCAAGTCAAATAATCAGACCGTTTAACTTTAAAGAGTAATATCTAAGTTTCTAACATTTTGAGTTCAAGTGCAAGGCCTTTAGAAAATAAACAGTTATATTGATTGGTTACTATGGAAATGAACCCAGATAACTTCTTGGCAACTGTGGCTATGCTACAGGGCAGGCTGGAGAAAGCTTTCCGTTATGAGTCAGTTTCCTATGAGTCTCACAGTCACTTTACCACATGCAAAGCAAAACCAGTTGTTTTATGAATCAAAATATCTCTTTGTTACTAAGATGCATTCAAACGCGTACTAGGTTGTAGCGCCTTGGTGTAACTTAACAAATGCCGTCAGTAAGACATAGCCAAGAATAAATTGAACAGACAAATATTTTAAAATGATTTGATTTCAAATTATTGTTTAAGTTACCATTAGTTTAACAAATTAAGTGTTTTTTCTTTAGAGGGACAATTTCACATTGACTAAATTTCAAATGCAAGATTTCAGCTGTAGACAAGTCTTTTTCTGCACGTATTTTATGTACTGTACACAACTGCAGTTTAGAATAATGAATAAAAGCGTTGTTTTTTCTCTTCTGATCCACAAAAGAGAAAATCAACAAGAAAACAAAAGAAATGACAAATCCTAATCCAGTCAACATCCTAATTTGTTACCAAGTGATGGGCTCTTTTTTTTTTTTTTTTTTGAAGGTGTTTATGACCAGCAGATTGTTCATTTCCACATGGATAAAGGCTATGAATAATGGCTTGTTTCAGCAAATAGCTACAAATGCAAAAAAAAAAAAAATCACGTTTAAGGACCTTAAGTGTCATGGGGAAAATCCCTTCAAAGCTTTAGCAGGAGAGGCTTAGAAATAAAGAAACCACTACTCCTTGTGGGCATTTGCCAAAATACTGTGTTCTATTAAGTCGAAAATAGTTTATTCAAGTTTTTATCTGAATTATTCTAGACAGCCACTTATAACTTTTAGCCATACGGGGATGATGATGTTAAATGATTTTTAAAATGTTTTTCTAATGCAATTATTTGAGACTCATTGGTCACCAAAGCAGGAAAAAATTGGGAGCATTTTTTTCTTCAGTTTTAAGATGCCATTCAGTCTTTGTATCAGACTACTTTCATATGAAACTACTTCTAGAGATTTTTGAATAAACTTGGGTCAGTATGCTTCTTTATGTTAAGGAAAGAGGTGTTTGCTTAGACACCTTACAGCTTTCGGACAGAAGATGAATTACCTACTCACTATAAATACCTTGGAAAAAATAGCTTTTTCACTCCATGAGGTAAATGGGAATATTACCATTATAACTATGATTTTTTAAAGCTGATATTTTTAATGGGAGGGTTGCTTTGGATTTCTAATAATTGTTGAGGCCGGGTTCTTAGAGTCCAAAGTACAGTGAATAAAATGCCTTTAAAAAAGTTGTCTCTGAGCCAGTGCAACTTTTCCAATATTGCTTCTTTTAGGGGAAAACATACCATGTTCATCAGAGAGCCCAAGAGGCTGCTGCAGCTCCGCTCCCCTGATGCAACCAGTAGCAAGGCTGGAGATGTGTTCCCAGCAAGCAGCCATGCATACACGGACACAGCTGTCCACCCCGGTGACGGACACACAGAGCACTCGCAGAGACAGCCAGCGCCAACAGCCTCATCCTGTTGTCCTCTCCCGCTGAACAGGACAGAGCTCTGCTAGCAAGATCCATACGGATACATGGATTCTCTCATCCAGTCTCTCCAGTTGCTGGCACACAGGCGCTCTGGCCCACAATCCCAGGCCAGCTGCTGGCACCAAGACTCTCACTTGCTGCGGTTGCTGGCACAATGGACACACAGGTCCCCGTGACCCACAGTCCCACTCCCATGGGTGGCACTTAAATCCACCTACTTGGGTCTCTCCTCTTGCTGCCACCACAGACACTTGGGCACTCCGATGCACGGTCTTGGTGCCAGCCGCTGGCACTCAGCTTCCCCCTGCCCCATACGCACTGAGCAGAGCGCCCTTCACCCAGGAAAGAGTTAGAATGCAGTTTAATAGGAAGATGCAGTAGACTACGCTGATCAGAGAAAGGGCATGGCCAGACAAATGTACCAACCAGCAAACTACTCGTACCTAACCAGCCCTTTTATGCCCTTACTTCTTTATTTTTCCCACATTTTTTCCTCCCCAAATTACCTAAATTTGTCCCTTCCTCCACCTTTATTTCCTCCCCTAAAGATCCCATAATAAGCCTCTTCCCCTGCATCCCATCATTTGTCTCATAGCACTATGCGGCAACTTCCCTCAGTCCAAAAGGTGCTTTTAGTGTTAGCTCAACGCGATGGGTTTCCGGCCTGGACAATGGGGCTGAGGCTCTCCTGGGACGGGCCCGGACAGGGTGTCCCCTTGTCCAAGCCCGTAACTTCAGTTCCCCACCTGCCTCTGTGTCCTACCTCTGTCCTGCCTCTGGGCTGGTGTAGATGGGCCATTGATGGGCTGATGGCCCCCTATGACAGGCCTGAGAATAGCTGGGGCAGGGTATTATTTTAGCTCCTCCACCCTCCCCTGCCTTTGTTTCCTGTGCTCGTTTGCGGGTGTGCACTTGAACTTCTACCGCCTAACCTAACAGCTTCCTTTGATCGACCCTTGGCTGAATAAAGTTAATACACTTAGCTCTGTCATTCTGACACAAATACAATGTTTAGTAGATTGGAGTAACAGGGTTATTTTTAGTGTAGGAAATAGTATTTTTAAATGGGAATAATATTCCATTCATATATATATACACATAAATCCAACCATCTTTCTTCTGCAGCGTGCCAGAGCACCTAACAACGAATGCCGATGTCATGATCCCACCTTACAGAGACAAGAATTAAGGTATTAACCTATAATCTAACAGTTTATCAGCCACACTTGCAGCGCACTCAGTGGTTCAGGTACTTTACAGTAAGATTACAGTAGGACAAGAGGTAACGGGCACAAACTTGAACATAGGAAGTTCCATCTCAACATGAGGAGGAACTTCTTTACTTCAAGGGTGGCAGAGCACTGGAACAGGCTGCCCAGAGAGGTGGTGGAGTCTCCAACTCTGGAGACATTCAAAACCCACCTGGACGCCATCCTGTGGACCTGCTCTGGCAGGGGGGTTGGACCAGATGATCTCCAGAGGTTGTGATCTCAACCACTGTGATTCTGATTCTGTCACTTGACCTTTCCTAGGCTATCTTTAGCATTAGAAAGGTATTGTTGGATACAGAGTTCTCATTTATACTAGGGAACACATAATGGTTTGGCATGCAAGAGAAGAATACCTTCTTGCATCCCTCTTACCCAAAATCTACTTCCATTTAAAATTTGTTCAGTCTCACAGTTGAGGGAAAGATACAGATAGTGGTGCAACAGTGTCCCAGAGCAATTGAGTAAATGTCTTATCCGTCCACTTTCAAGCAAAACACTGAGCACTACTATTCAGTCTCCCAGGATCTGCAAAGTAGCTTGGTTATTTGTAAAGTGCTAAGAACCTCAGAAGAAAAATCACTCTTACTACACAGATATGTTGTCTTCTTGTTTGGTTTAGATCCATGCAGCTGAAGTGTCAAAAAATATAGTTTATTGATGTCTTTTCTTCTAATATCTCTACCATACACACAAATGAAAATATAAACATCATCACCCAACAAAGAGATCTTTCACTTCCAAACTGAACTAAAATCGTTACTCCTAAGTTGATAATGGAAGTAAACCCAAGCACAAATATGAAGTTAACACAGGTATTTTAAAGCAAATAAGAAGAGATCTAGCACCCACACCAGTACTAATTTTGTTCAAATGTATTCTGGGCGTCTACTACACATAAATTAATACACGTAACATACATGCTGCCCATGCATGTACCAATTCCAACCTCATCATCTTTAAAGAACATTGAGCTACAAAGGAGCAAAAAAATTTCAGTATAACTTTTCAAACACCAAGCTGTACTTTAAATTGTTAGGTTATTTGATAACCAGAATGCTAAATGGAGTCTTCATATAGAAAGATGCATCTCTTGAAGTTAGAGCTCAGAGCATGATCTCCAAAGGATACACTGCAGTAATAAACTTAAGCAAAGCTTCACTTTATTTCTTAAATTCAGGAAGAAATACAGTTTGCTTTTCCTTTAATGCTCTGTGTTGCGTCCATGCCTGAAGCTATAAGAAGACACATTCTCTCCAACAAAAACATTTTTTCCTAAGCATTGCAAAAAATACTGAACAAAACCTTCATTTACAAACAGAGCTTCAATGTTTGAGAAATTTCAGCGCTAAGCAAACCAGCAAACAGCTGGCTCTGCAGGATGAGCTCCACTTGTTTACAGTGCACAACTCCCCAGTTAATTTGCTGTTAGCACATGCAAATCTTTAACAGAGCAGTCATTTTTTATTCCACATGTTTTTACTCATAATAAACAGGTTAAATCTTTAACTAGCAATATTTGACGTCAAGTACTTCTTATAAAATACATACAAACTGATCATCACATGGAAATAGGGCTGCTTTGGGATACTTCTGCTTATGAAAAACTGCTGGTTACAGGTCAATGCAGAGACCTGAAAGGGAATTAGCACTGTGAAGGGCAAACTGCATTAGCAAGACTGTAGCCAGCAGTTCAAAGGAATTGATCGTTCCCCTTTGTCGAACATCTGTGAGGCTGGATCTGCAGCACTCCCTCTGATTTTGGGGCCCCCTCAGTAGAGTTAAGACACTGATAAACTGAAGCGAGTCCAGGGCGTGTGAGATGAGGGTCTGGAGTCAGGGATGGGGGGGATGAAGCACCTGGTGCAGAAGTTGGGAATATGGGATTTTTACAATCCGAAGAAGAGGTGAGGGAAGATCTAACTACTGTCTTCAGCCATCTCTATTGAGTTAGAGAGAAGGTGGAGCCAGATGTTTCTTAGTGGGGAGCGGAGAAAATAAAAGAGACAATAACAAGAGAAATTCCAATAAAATAAGGGGAAAAAAATGTTCACAATAGAAGTGGTGAAGCAGAGGGGTAGGTTGCCTACAAAGACTGGAATCCCCATTCTTTCAGATTTTCTAAGTTGATAGGACAAAGCTCTGAGCTTCCGGGTCTAACTGAAGTTAGTCTTGCTTCAAGCAGGAAGTTGGACTACGTGACCTCTAACACTCCTGTCCACCCTAAATTATTCCCTGAACAGAAATAGTCCTTAAAATACGAAGGCAAACAGGCACTATGGTGCTTGCAAATGGCAAGTTTATGACAGCAAAATACCATGCTCCATGTACTGTGCTGAGGTCAAGGGAGAAAAAAAAACAAACCACAAACCCAACAACATTACCAGCTGTTTTGAACCAAACTGCCTGTTCTCCTGCAGGAGCCAGGCACATCAAGCATAAAAGCTTTTCCCTTCACTCCCTCCTCTTTAACAGATTTCTGTCATCAGGAACTTTTTCCTGAAAAGCTAGCTGTTGCTGTATCTCTTACCAGTACTTACAGTCATGGTAATAAAAGTCTCACAAGAATGAGCTGGTTTCCTATCGTCAGCAGCCAGTTACATCCCTTGCAAAACACAGTCTGTACAAATATTTTGTCTCCTACTGTAGCCCAAAGATGACCCTCTGCAGATTTGATTTTATTTTCTTTACTCCTTTGATTAACTCCTTGACTTTTCTCCGATCTATTTCACATATTTGATTCCTTCATCCCTCTGATTGCCATGCCGTTACCCTCCCACCCCTGTACCATGAACTCTCCCATTGATATTTTAGCCTTGGTTTCTTGCCCTTCAGCTCTATCCAGAAACTCCACACCAATCCTTGCACATGACATTACCTTCCTCAAGCATCTTCTCCAAATCTGTTGACTAAACCCATTCTATAGTAACTATTAATAAAAGGCTGAAGAGGTACAAAGAACCTACATGTTAAAAAAAAAAAAGTTACAATTTGTGTAATTTCCCTTCTTGCCTCTTTCTCTCTACAGAGAAAGACAGAGACTGGAAGCTGCTCAACCAACAGTCTCGCAACTGAGAGAGCACTAAGTGGACAGTCGGGAATCTGAAAAGAGCAACTACCAAATTGTAAGCTAGGATTTTTATCCCACCACCAATTTGCTTCACAGCACTTGAAAACTTACTTTGTTTCAGTTTATCCAACTGCAAATCCAGTTACAGCTGAAAACCTACCAGAAGTAGCCTCATCCGTTACCAACTCTGAAGGCTGTCGACAGGATTCATACATCATGCAGGAAGATGGGAGTGATAAGGACAGTAATTCCATGTGACAGGTAGGTTTTTCTAACAAGTACTTTTGTTTAAAAACAGAAAGCCCATTGAGCTGTGTTACTATCAGGAGAAATGTTGCCTTTCAAATACAATAGTAGCAACAGGGAAAATAATGGTTAAAAAGCAATTTGAGGAGTTTGGTGAAGCAGAAAATGTACTTGCTGGAGTCACAAAAAGCAAACGTAGTTTTAGGCAGCAGAGAAGGAGGTAGCCAAGCATCACTAGAAGTAAGCAGTACTTACTGTCTGGAAGATCAATTTCTACAGAAGACAATTACCTACTCTAGCCTGTACTTATTAGGAATAAGGATATATTCATGTAACTAACGCAAGATCCCTGAAACTGCTTCTTAGGACTTCAAGAGTGTAAAGTACCTTAAAAAAAACTACCCTGGAATCTGTTGGAAAACAAAATGTTTTGATGAAAAAGCTATAGTTGTCAACAGCCCCAAATCTCTGTCACACAGATACCAATTATAATCAGCTTCTTAGTTTTGAATGTTGTTTTGTGAAAGAAGGGAGAGAGAAACATCCGCAATATGAAGTGTCAGAAATCAGATCTCAACGGCAGAGGAACATGACCAAAGTGAAGATGGCAAGAACATCCCAACCAAGAAATTCTTTCCTTGAGTGGGGTGAGGATGGAAATCAAACTAAAAATGTAAACTACCAGGCTTAAAGCTACTGTAGTCTAAATCTGTACAGCACAGCATTGGAAGTACACCGTCAAGAATTAAGATCTTTTACTTTCCAAAACTTCTATGATTTCTTCATATCCCCTCTGTTCTTTTGCTGCTGGTGGAACTCAGCCTGTAAGCAGTTGTCTACTCTAGGAACCCATCAATTATTCCTTCTGCCTGTTAAAATGAGGGCAGACAGCCTATACTTTCAATATATTTATGTCTGAATTAGAGTAGCCTTGAATAAATATGCTTAGTATTTAGTCAAGTCTATACCTTAAAATAGTATCTTTCTCTTCAAAGCATTCATAGGTGTAATTTCTGCCCTGGAAAAACTTTCTGTCCTTTCACGGTGCCATAGACATTATGTGCACAATATTTATGATCAAGTGGTGTATAGATACATCGTATCCTGGAATCTGCACAAGTATCCTGTATTAATGCATCCAAATTCATAGAGCGAGATCTATTATCATTGGCCCAGGGAAAAAAATAGAACTGTAGAAAGACACCTTTCCACACAGGAAGCCAGATTTAAGCTAGAAAGTTTTCTAAATGAAAATGAGTTTTGTTGGCATAACTTCGCATATACCCACAGACTATTTGCTGAAAATCTACCCTTTGTTATAAAATCTAAAAACACTGTTATAAAGATCCAGAAGTCATATTAGAAAGCAATTTCAAAAAGGGGAGGACAGGAATTACAACGTATGGCTGACTGGCACTTTACTAAAACAACCAAACAAAACTTCCCCCCTCTTGCAACTTCTTTCGAGGTTTTCCATGTTGTGAATTCAGTTTATAACCCCTAAAATTCTCCCTGGAATTTCAGGGTCCTGTTCTTGCACACACACTCAAACATTCCTCTCCAGGTTTAAACACTGCTACTACTCGGCAGTTTGTTGTGGTTTGGGCCACCAGGACACAGTTCAATCTTCTTTGATCAAAATATTATTTGACAGTACTAGATTACTTTTAAAAGTTGAATATTTTGTCAGGTAATTAAGCATTCAGTGTTATAATACAGAATTTTCTTTTCTTACAGTAAATATTCCCAAATACACATAAGGAAGTTTCAAATAGAAGTTTTCAAATTTGAGTTCTAAAAAACTACACACAAACACAAAAAACCACAGTTATGTGTAAACAATTAATACGGTTGCTATATATACACAAACCAGATCACTGTGTACTGCACTACACAAGCTGGTTTTATCTGGTCACAGAATTTCTCTACACTTCAGGCACACATCTGTGTCAGCCACAAAAGTAGTTGAACTCTGACAAGTCACCAATAACATGGACCATGTCTTCATAACATATTTCTTACATATCTCCTTCTCAGTAAACATCTGAGAAGTGAAAAAAAAGTATTTTTTCACTAGCTTGAACTTTTATCTTCTTTTTGTCCCGCTTCAGCGTTCAGAGGGACGATGTAGGTATCACGTCGCTCGCAGGATCGGGACTTTAATCATTCATACAGCATGATCCACATAGGGCCGAAAAGACGACCACTTGACTCTGTTTTCATTACAATTCATGACTTTATTCCAGTGCTGCCAGGCTGTGTTTTTACGACATTTCTTTCTCAATGAGTAAGCTTCAGAAAGAAAATGCTAATAATGTTAGGTTGATTAATATGACACTTTTTTTTTTTAAAGGCAAGAGGCAGCAGTTGGTTTGTATCAGTACCAACTTGAAAACTTGGCACTCCCCCCCCCAAATTACAGTTTACTAGTCCTCAGTCAGTAACAAAAATAAAAGCTATTAAGAAGACATGGTCGGTTTTTCCATGTATTATGTAGTATTTGAAATAAGTTTGTATGTTACTTTCTGAAACACAATGGAGTCCTTCAAACTTCTCTTCCAACACTACAAAGATCACTACTTTAAGGAGACAACTGCCAGCTCTCACTGAAACTAAAAAACGTGTGCAACTAGAAGATGATGGCCATTAAAAAAAGTTTGCAACTGACAAGTTTTGAAATGCTGCCATTCTGATGTTAACTTAATTTCTTCCTTATTTATTCAGACCTTTGCTGAATCACCACTGTGGAAATCCATCTGTTAATTCTTAAGCCAAGAGCAAAGGCACTCCCTAAATTGGCACCGAAGGATCACTGCAGAGGAATTCTTTACCTTCCTACCAGCATACCTCAACACTTCTCGGTCCAGCAGGAAGGGACCAGTCACACTCACAGGGACTTTGACAGACCAGCGTGTGCTTCACTGCTTATTTTTAAGCCATACCCCCAGAAGAAGAAAATGGAAGAATTTCAAAGCTTCTTTGACTCCAACGCAATACTTCAACACAATTTTTTTCTTTTTACATTGTCACACTTCCACTGACACTTCCTACATACACCTGCTATCACGCGTATTTTGCCCTAATGCACTGTTCGTTCATAAAGATATGCGTGTAAGCTTTTAATTTTAGCATCATAAACAAGCTAGGCAAGAAAGGCTAATATCACAATAATGTACCAAAAGCATCAGCTCAGCTGAAATCCACTCCTTTGAAATACAGATATCGTCCAGAAGATACACGTCAGCCTGTGAAAATGACTTCAAGGCAGTAAGGGCTGCATTAGGACAGTAATGGCACATTAGGGCCTAAAATCATGATCATCATCATCTATTACTCATGAAGAAGTCGCTCACAAGCAAAACCCTGAAGAAAAAAGACATGAAATGAGAACAGAACACCAATGAGTTGAAGACCCTCCAACCGTACAGAAGAAAAATTAATCTTTAATTACACACGCTAGTATAACGGAATGGTTAAATAAGGAGGTTTTAGGCCAAAGTTCCATTTTTATGCTCTTTATTCTCGTTGATTAATTCTATTTACAGACTCAAAAGCAGGTAATTTAGCAAGGTCCTTAACAGCAGTATTTTAATAAGAAAATAACTGAATATTCATAGATTTGTTACTGATTTCTGTCTGCTCCCAGCATTCTACGAGGCATTTCTCGGTAAATCCTTTCCCTAATAACATTAAAGTAATATAATAGCCCCTAGAACATGAAGGGAGGGCAGCATCCTCCTCCCCAGACCCGCAGCCACAGCACACCCTTCCTCTCGACACCGTTCTGCCTCTGCCTGGCACCCGCAAAACATTAACCCGCCTGCGCTCTGTTTGCCCATCGCCACCAGCGGACGGGGAAGCCACCGTCACAGCGGGTGACAGGTCTATTGCTGAGGCACAAAAAGAGGAAAAAAAAAGGAAAAGCAAAAAAGACACCTGTCCTGTCCACCGCTGCACTTGCACTGCAGAATTAGGCACGAACACAGTCGGTAACGCCTATGACCTGAATACGTGCAGGAAATAAGAGAGCACTTTTCCACGAAATTGTTTACGTTAAGTCTCCGCGTAAATATCCACAGAACGATACGCGCAGTGAGCCGGCCTCCGACGGCACAGAACACGGAGGTGGCACACAGGCGACAGCTGTGACACCAGACTTGGTGGCAAGCGATCCCCTGCCCTCCCGTTACCCCGAGCCACCAGCCTGTACAGCTCCGGGTGCCACGGCACAAGCCACCGCTTTCTCTAGGACAACTCCTCCGCTCACGGATTTGCGTCCCCCGTTATTTAGCGTTCGCGAGCCTCGGTAGCTGTTGCAAAGCGTTACGGCTCCACGCAGCCAGCAGCCACGGCAGACCAGGAGCCTACAAGTGCTCCCGCTCCTGTCCTGCGGCCGGTGATGCTGGATAAGGCGGGCGGGGTGAGACGCCAGCCCCCCGCCCGCCCGGCGGCCAGCCGTGCCGCAGCCGCCTCGGACCTCCGTGCCCGCTGCCCATCCCCAAGGGAAAAGCGAGGGGCACGCCCGCAGCCGCCACAAGCCCCGCGGCAGCCGCTCCCGACCCCCGGACCCCCGACCCCCGCACGGCGGGCGCCCCCCGGGGCTCCAAGCCCCTCCGCCCCGGCCGTGCTCCCGCCGGCGGGGAGCGGGCGGAGGGGGCTG
>VZSF01010833.1:229248-300559 GCA_013398295.1 Chionis minor | reverse complement strand
GGGGGGGCGCGGCGGCGGCCCTTCGCCGCTCTTCAGCCGCTTCACCCCGGCGCTGCGTCCCGGAGGAGTAGCCGCTGGAGAGGGGTCTTTCTCCGGCACCCCTCGGCCGTGGGGAGGGTGAGGCGCGGCCCGGCCGCCCCCTCCCGCCGGCCGAACCCGAGAGGGACGAGGCGCTGCCCGGATGGTGCCCGCCCCGATGGCCCCGGACCCCAGGCGGCGCGTCTGGGGCTGCCCCAGACCCGGCAGCTGCATCCCGAGTTTTGGGACGCTCCTGGATTAATTAAGTCAGCCTCGGGCCTGCCTTTTTCGTTGCCGGGCACGCCGTGCCGGCTCCAGCGGCTGTATTACACAGGGCAGGCCTCGGGGTTACCTCTGAAGGATCCCCAGTGCAAACGCTATTAACAGTACGGCTCTCGGCCGACCTGTTGCCGAATGGGCACGGCCGGGTTTATTCATCATATCGTGTGTCGATTTTTGGCTTCCTTTGCCTCTTTGTTGCGTGATATTGTGTAGCACGTTCCTCCTCCAGCACCATAAAGGATGGCATTTACAGCTTTTGTCTGTTGCTCCACCTTTGCGTAATCGAGGTGAGAATACATTAAGGTTTGGTGTGGGCAGCGGGTAAGTAAATCTGTATAACAGTAGGTTGTAATATCAGAAGTAGTTATTGAAGCTAGGTCTCCACGAACACACAGACATAGAGATCATTCTTCTTGGCGTGGGCTGTGTCTGAGACCAAGGCCCTTATACTTAAAACAGCACCCATCAAACCACGAAACAGACGGCACTCTCTTTGTGCTGTGGATTCTGCAGCAATCGGGTTGGGCTATTACATTCCTTTGTCCCCTGTTATCGATGTTGTGACCTCACAAGTCAGTAAAACTTGAGTCATCAAGTGTTCCGGTGTGATGCCGCATTACACTAGCAAACCTGGCGTGTACCTGCAAGAGAAATTCCACTTTCATAGTTGTTTGCAGTAATCCCCAGGGATCAGAATATAAAATCATTTATGCACAGTTTTGTTGGCATAAGTATTTGTGTAGTAAGGCAAGTCTGCACTGAAGAGGTCTGCATAGGTTTGGTTAGGCTCAACAGGCACAACTGAGATTGGCGTTGGAGCAATTACCCTGACAGTCCTCCTCTTTATTTCAGTATAAAGAATGGTTAGATAGCATTCCACTGCTGTGCCAATACTAGCCATTGTGTACTTTCTGAAAGAGATTCAGGAAAGTGAATTTAAATTTTGACTGCAGTGTTAAGAGATGTGTTGGGTCAATAATTCAATTTCAGTGACCTTATACTAATCATGGGACACTGCCAGTTCTTTCCCCTGGGCGCATTATTTGGTCCCTTTTTGGTATATTTAATTCTCTGCCTCATATACTTAAGGGAAAAGTATCCAGCAGGCCCCTTGAGTTGAATGATGCTTACGTGAGAGTATAAATGAAAGCATGCTTTCACATTGATGCTGCTTCTGGTCAAAATCATCTTTACAGTAAGTACATTTTGTGTTCTTGGGTTTTGGTATATAAAGGAGGGACAGTTTGGCCTCTTTGCTTATCCATGAGAGTTGTCAGTGTTAAAAGCATGCTGGTAGTGAACTTCAGTTACACATTATATACACATTGTTGAAAACCTGTTGTACCAGTTTGGCTGTAACAATTTGGGGTTTTTACTTACAGTGCACAACAGGGGAACAGATGCCCAGTTAATTTTCTCAGTTTAACAAAGGTGGTCTTCCCACATAATTTGCTGAAAGCCCTGAGATGCAAGTGGTGTGTTTAAGTTTTGAGCAACTTAGAATTGCAGTTCCAAGTTCTTCCTCAGGATTTGTGTGATGCCTTTCATTAATAGTGCACACCTGAATATCTGTCAAATTATTCTCAGTTGCTACAGGATAAACTGGAAGTGAAACCCATGAAATCAATAGAGATAAGCTACGCTTACCTGGATGTAATAGAGAGCAGGAACTGGCTGCTTTAGTTGCTTAAGAAACGCAGCGTAAACAAAATAAGCCATGAGTCATATTGCGTGTTTGAGCGGGGTGGAAGAATTGTTAGAGTGCCCTGAAACTTCTTTATGCTCACTATTTTAAACTTAATGGTGGGCCCAGTTTGAACTAGAAACTAGCCTGGTTATATATAACTGTTAATAACTAGACTTGTTTTAAAAAGAGAGCCTCAGGAAGACTTGTCTCCAGCTTCTTTCCTGTCATTACGTGGCTAATCTGCTTCCTGTACTTTCTTGCAGCTTGAAGCTGTCTTCTCCCACTTACATCACTTCAAGCTCTAAAGTGATGTTGAATTTAGTAAAATGCCTTTTTACGACTTGGTAAAAAGGTATTTTATTAATGAAGTCAGATATTGAATCATCGTATTTATGTTTGGAGAGGTAGAAGGAGTCTTAGTAAGGAAATGAGATGTGGAAATATTACACAGTGTGGCGAAGTGTCAGCTACTGAACTGCTCATCCCTGCCAGCATAGTGGCATTACGGGGTGGGCGGACCTTGGGATATCTGAAAGGAGAGTAGGCTTCGGTGCCTCATGGCTGGGACGGGGTCTCAGGCCTTGCATTGTTGTTATGTTCTAGCTGCAGGTCTGGGTTAGGTTTCCAAAAATGCTCTTGCAGGGCTGGCTTCCGTTGCAGGGAATGAAATGCACGTACAGGGGAGTGTTGGTCACCGGACTTCGGGGGCCGCAGCTGCTTCCTGGTTAACTCCTGGTAAGGGACCATGTGAGTGTTACTGTGTTTCACTGCAAAGTCGTTTGGTTCATCCTGAGTTGTGGTCATCATGGTATAAATTAGTGCTTCTGCTACTAGTGTTATTTTCATCTTTTCTCTTGAAATGTAATTCCTCCCTAGAAGGAATATGCATGTCTTTAAAAGATAGAAAGCTGCTATCCATCTGAGTGATAGACTACTGGTATGCTCTTTTTATTTCACTTTTCATCAGTTGTCTTGGCAGTTTTATTAATGTTTAATGTATAACGAGACACTCTTTTAGATGAAGTAACGTTGTAGAGACGAGAATTGATGTGAAACCACGTGGTAAGCTTTGGAGGTAGGCTGCATGTCCCTCTAAGGAAGAATCATTTTTTCCCCTTAGCAGGACATCATAGCACAACGTGACAGAAACTCCTGACTTTGTGTTATACTTGACCTGCCTCCTGTCAGTATCTGACAGACAAAAGTAAACCACTGGATAACCTGAAATGTGTGCTGCTTAGAGGCTGCCAGGATTACTCCTGTTTTATATTGTACTATATTATCCGCCAGGAATGGGTAACTTCGCAAAGCTTTACAAAAGATTCCTGACGTAATACGTCAACGCCTACGAAGAAGGAATTCAGCGTGGTGACAGTATCAAATGGCACTTTACAAGCAACACTAACAGCTATTACACAGCCACTTCGATTACTGGAGTTGTCCAGTAGAGACACAAAATAGATGCTGGGATCAGATCTCAAATGATCTCATCTTGTGTCTTCAGAATGCTGTGAGTCTCTTAGGCGGGAGTACCATAAATGGTGCGAGTGGTTATATGAAGTACTATTTTTGTTCAGCCTTTCCTTCCGTTGCAATCAGTCGTTACAGTAAACCTGTAGGAGGCGAACTCCGTATTTCAAGCTTCAGTTTGGGGTAGGAACAGCCAAGCATTCAAATTCAGGTACTATTTATACATCGATCCCTGGAGCTAGCAGTAGAAAGATGTTATTGAAATGAATAACTGCATACTGGAAACAGTATAATGATCTTATTTGGACTGACTCTCTGTCAGGTTTTGACATAAGTCTTCGGCTACGTTAAGGCACCTCTAGATGAAGAAACAGTGAGATGAGATCCCTCTGTGGTGGAAACAGGGCCCAGCGAGACTAAATTCTCAGTGATCAGAATATGGTCTGTTTAGAGTAATTGACTGTGTTTATGAAAATTTTAGTCCAACAAATTCTAAAAATACTCAGAACACTTGAAGTGCGTTGCTGCGTTTAAACCAGAGAAAATTCAGAATTGCATCAAGTGAGGCAGGCCCCTGTGCTGTGTCACAGTGCCGCGTCTCAGTGCGCCAGGGTGGGTGAGAAGAGGCCAGGTGTGAATTATTGCCTTCTGTGCTTTTCTCTGGCCTCTAAAAACTACACCTAGATAGTGCTTCAGAGCTTGAACTTATCATAGCTGTTCTTAGTCCAGAAAGCACATACTTGTTTAGTGACTGAGCTAAGTATGTCCATTAATATTTTTCTGCTGTTTTATTAAGATATTTGTGCTTTTCTTAATTTTGGTAGCTTCACTTACATGACAAAATTGGCTAGTAGACCAGGTTAACTGAAGCCTCTTCATTATGTTGTAGCTTGGCTAGAAACATACTCTGGCCACTTCCTAGAAGAAACATGGGCTTTTTCAATCACACAATGTCTGCTCTTAGAAATTGTTATCATACATGATATGCAGATTCACAGTCTTATAAGCTTCATCCCTTTCATGTCTGTGTGTCCTTCTTTATGTGAAATGAAGCTTTCTCTCACCTTAATAGTATGCTGAAGACTGGTGCTGTCTATGGGTAGATAGGCATCTTCAACTTTTTACCAAAACCGATGTCACGTAATGTGATCGTAGAAAACTGGAACCACTTAGTTCCTTTAAACTTTGCTTTTCAGGTCATAGTAGGTATTACAATTATGTCTGATTATGGGGATTTAATTGTGAGAGACCACAAACATCTTCAGCAATATATCTGACTTCAGTTGTAAGCAAACATGTAAGTCACTATTTTGTTTCAATGCGTGCAGCTTCAGAAGCTTTTAAGTGATATGTGCCATAGTCTGCAAGTCTCTATATGGAAGAGCAAGATGAATGTAAGGGGTTTTTTTGGTAACACTTCAAATATCCAAGGACGTAAAATGATTTTTTAAAAAATACTAACTTGGTAGGTTTTTTCCTGAACAGTGACAGGGTACAGTGAATGATTAATTCTTCCTCTTGTTGCTGCAAAGTGCAAGAGTGTCAGGCACCGCATATGGGAACCGCCACCTCTAGAAGATCTCTTAACTGTGTGTTAAAATGCTTTGCAAAATCCCTGTCTTGAGACCGCAGCATGTCCCAGGTAAACAAAATAAACTGGTAGAGTTTTTTAAGATGGCTGTAAGGTGGGGATGCCTCTGTAGCAAGCAGTCTTATTTAATGGAAAAAGTTATTCTACCAAGTATGTTCAAAGTAAAGAATACCAGTGTAACTTACAAGGAATGATGAATGAAGGTACAAGGGATAGTTTGCATCTTCCATTTATGCTGTTTCAGATTCTTGGAATCTAATTCATAGCTATGAGTTGAGAGAGTTGATCCAGGTCCTGAGGGAGCAGCTTTTTGCAAGGCATATCGGAGAGCGTAGTCACGACTTGCATCTCTTCCTTTTTAGGCTCATTTTGTAGAGATTCTGTTACCTGAAATGGACCAGTGAGAAGACTGCTGCTAGTGCTTTCCTGTTGCAGGGAGAGTGGTGCTCAGGACAAAGAACAGGAAGGGGAAGCTCGGCAGCTGATGGCAGCATCCCTGCTCCTGCCCAGGGTGCAAGTCTGCTGTACTGGAGCGAGGGACTTCATTAATGTCTGCCTATGGCAAGTTTAAAGGGCCTGCTTGGGTGCTGTTTACATGCTGGTAGTATCCTTTGGGAGGGAGGCGAATAAATACGAACGCAGCATTTGAACAAGTTGGGAGGTCTTTGGAGGCAGTGCAAATTACTGTTTTGCTCAAAATGTAATGTTTCGTAGGATTTCTGGAGGTTAAGTGGCAGTCTAGTTTGTTAGTGTATTATGTGGGCTCAGCGGTTGCGTTGCAATGCTGTGTGGGCACATCCTCAGGCCCATTCCCTTTATGCTGGATTTATCTCCCAACTGATGCAGTTCAACAAGACTGACTTTAATAATATTTACCATTGATTTTTGGGTTATCATTGTGTGCCATAAATTTGTGTAGTCTTGGCAGATATAGACAGGAAAAGGACAACATTAGTTGTTAATATTGTAGGGTACGTATCCAGTAAGGAGTTGTGTATGCTTGACCTGTGACTGGATTTGGCTTCCAATAAGATTACAGTCTAATAACTTAAAATTGTGGAATGCAGAGCTATGTGAATGACTGTCAGTAATTATTTTGGAGGTGAGGGGGAAAGAATACAAAAAGGGAATATTGTGATTGTTTTTTGTATAGTTGTTCTGGTTTTAAAAGAAAATTTGAAATTTGTGAATGTCCAAAGACACGATGCAGTTCTTACTGTGGCGCTGGTGTTTTTTCTACGAAGTATTTGTAACTGTGCCCTTTGGAACTCTAGTCATTGATTGCAGAACAATGAATTGCTAATTGCACCAATTATGTATCTTTAATTGTTGGGTTTTTTACGGGTGTCTTGTAGATAGCATGATAGGAAGCCAGAAACACCCAGTAACGTCTTGATGGATCACTTCCTTTTAAATATTCTTTACATTGTATTAATTAGCTGAAATTACAAGCTAACAAATAGATGATGGGTAATCATTTGTACTGAGCAGCCCCAGATTTCATGCAGAATTCAGCTTTCTAAACAGAATGTGAAGGGTTACACACAATACCAAATAATCATGCGAGAGTAATCTAAAAATTGAATGGTGAATTTCAAAGAAAAGTCTACATAAAAGCATTATGATTTCTAGTGTCTTGCATTCTCTGTCTTTACACTGTAGCTGTGAATGTGTTAAAGTTCATAACTTTGGCGCGGAGTAATCTAATAATTCATCAGGCCACTTACAGGGTGTCCAGATTTTTAGGTGTATATAAAGCCTGTCTGTAACTTTTCTGATCTTTTTTCAACAGACCTGCTGGCTTACATTTCCAC
This sequence comes from Chionis minor, assembly GCA_013398295.1. Lineage (NCBI taxonomy): Eukaryota > Metazoa > Chordata > Aves > Charadriiformes > Chionidae > Chionis > Chionis minor. Next base: position 293,697 of record VZSF01010833.1, on the reverse strand, counting down.
ACCAAATACAGAAGTCTTCTGAAGGAGTAGGAATTCAATGCTGCAACATGCTTTACATAATTCAGAAATTTAAAAATAAAATTCTTCAGTGTTTCAGTCTACTCGTGGCCTTTCGCATTGGTGTTGCCATCTTGTGTAAGACTTTGAAAGAAGCTGTGTCAACAAAATAAACAGCAGAAAAAGAACAAAAGTAACAGAATTTAAAAAAAAAAAGAGAGAAAAAGGCAGTAGCGTCATGATGAAATAAGTTAGCACAGGAGCATTGTAGTCAGTATGTGTGAAGGTCCACAGCATTAAAAGGAAAGATCATCTAAACCATCTTCCTAGTATCTATGAGTAATTAGCAATTCTTTACGTGGTCACCATTTCATTTTATCTAGTGAGTTATCTTCATTGCTTGGGGTTAAAGTTTATGGACAATGAGTAAAGAAATGGCACGCCTTGAAAAATAAGTATTTTCCGCTTGGGGCTGGGCCTACATAAAGGTGAGGTGATCCCACAGTAAGTCTGTAATAAGAAATGACAGGTTTTTCATGGCAGGCACACTGAACATTGTTTCCCAGGACTAGACTGGCATCTAGTTTGGTTCCTGCTCTATTGTTGTAAGCCTGCCTATTTTAAAATGCATCCAGTTCTCCTCCATCAGAGACGTTGGTGAACCAGGAAGTGGCACGGTGACAAGTGGTGGTAACAATGCAAAAATCTGGTAGTATATTAAATGCAGAACAGCAGAGTTGCGTTCCTTGTTGAACTGAAGCGAGGGTGGTTGAATGTTGGAACAGGTTGCCTGGGGAGGCTGTGGAGCCTCCATCCTCAGAGATGTACAAGACTCAGTTGGATGTGGTTCGGTGCAACCTGATCTAATTAGACATGCTTTGATCTGGGCTTGTGCTCCACGGTCTTCGGAGGTTTCTTCCAACCTGAACTATTATTTGATGCTGTGAATGAACAGTTTGTACCTGGGAGTTAGTCTGCCACGGAATCAAGTGTCTTCCTGCTGGCTATGCCCATGGAGTATATAACCCCCCAGGAGGGAGTTTCTTTCCTCCAAGTGGAAGGCAAGCTCCTTTCACCATTCCTGTTTGTTCCACAAACTTGCAAATTACTGGTTTTAATCTCAAACTTTAACACCTGCGTAATTAGTACATTTCTTAGACAGCAAGAGGCTTATGTTTGTCTGAACTTTTAGATTTGTAGTGTGAGAAAAATGCATGTGCCTGCTGAGGAAAAGCATAGGTTTTTGTTCTCTGTTGCTTCTGTTCTGCTGCAGTGAGAGTGGCTGAGGCAGTCTTGAAGTCTGGAAAATAACTGTAAAAACAAAAGTGGGGAATGGAGAGTATGTTTGTGCTTACCCTTTTCTAGCTGTTGCAATATAAAATCCTCTCATTTGGCAGATGAAATGAAAGGTGCCCCCCTTCACACACGCTAATTGCCAGCTGTCTAAACCTCCTAGGAATTTCCGTTTTCTTTGGCTAACGTCATCCTCAGCAGTTTTGTAATTGGAATTTAGTTAAAGTTTTGACATACCTGTGAGCCGAAACAACACTTTCCTTGTTCTGTGTTTTTGCTTGTGTAGTTCAGATAGCAATAGAGAATAACAACAATTTGCATTGATTAGAATAGCTCAAAGTGTGTGCATGACTGCCACATAAATTACCTCTTCTGAGTATCTTGTGGGACTCTAGCAGGACGCTCGGATCCTGCGGTATGAGGTGGTGTGCGTGGAGTACAAGATGGGTTGAGATTGCAGTGTCTTTGAGGGGGGGAATCTTTTCTGGCTAGAGCAGTTTTTAATGGTGGGGTTTTTTTTATATGTTTGGGTTTTTTGATTAGTTAATCTAGTAGCCTTTCCTAATTTCTTGTTAGACGGTCATGGTTAAGAATGCATCCATAAACTTCAATAAACGTAAACTATTTTTTCATAATGGGAAATTCTGAGCAGCCCTAACCATATTGGCAAGGGCATGAAACTGAATTAATAAGTTTATTTTTGTTGACAGGTTATTAATAGAAATTACAATCAATCTGGATTTACGAGTGTACTAAGAACTCTATTTTTGTAAGCTGATACCACACACCTTTATCTGAGTATGTGGTAACTTGAGTTGATTTTATCATGCATAACTTGCTGCATGGTAAATAATTTGCTACTTATTTCACTATGGAGTACATTGTCTTCCTCCCTTCCATTGAGAAATTTATGATAATCTTAGAAATTCTGGGGTTTTTTGAGATTAAACATTAAATTACATTTCTTTTAGTAGAGAGATAGGAAAGATAAAGGAGGCAACATAAATGTATTTAGATGTCTCCAGTTTTTTTTCAGACACCTGCAACAAATACACCAGAGTTTTCAACTTCCTTTAGTTTCTGTGGGCTAGAACTTACTGGACTTTGGTCTTTTGAGGACTTCTACTAATTATAGTTGAGTTTGCAAAATGATTAAACCCAGATTTTGCAGATTAGAACAGCCACGCAAATCTTGTTGAGAGTTACTGTATTCAGAAACTACAGTTGCGCAAGGCAGTCTGCAAAATAGAAGATATCTGGAAGAATTTTTGGGATACACATAAAGCATATGTACCGTGCGTACTCTGAAGCACTCTGAAACCTATTACAAATTAATGAAGCGATTGTGCTGTCAGGTTGGTCTCCTGTCTGTCTTCTATAGAGGGCCGCCCCTGTAGGATTTCACGTATTGAAGGAAACCACAGAGTCTGATGGGCAAATGAAGAGATGAGGCATAATTTCCCCTTAAATCTCGTGTTCTAGAGCAGGGTTTTTGGGGTGGATTTCCCTGCCCGCCTCCTGCGCGTCCCGTCAGAAGAGACGGCAACGGTGTGGAAGTGCAAGAGCGGATGGAAAGCGGTGGTGGTGGTGTCCGGCGGGCCTCGCCTCTCCTTGGCCCCACCGCTCTCTGCAGCCCTCCACGTGTGGAGCAGCCCTTGCTGTGGCATAAAGCCCAAGCTAATAAATCCCGCAGAGCTTGTTAGCCTGGGCTTTGCGCTTCTCGGGGCTTTGGCTTTGAAGACAAGCCTCAGCAGTTACAGGCTCACGCGTGGGGGGGCTGCTGTAATTTCACTTTTTTAAAAAGTATGTTTTCACACACAAAGATGGTAAAGTATCCCGGCCCTTTGTTGACGGAGAAGTGTATACCTAGGCTGTATTTCAGACTTGTTTCCTGCAGTGCTGGCAATTGTATACCACGCGTTCAACTCCTAGTTAATTTTACATGTAGATGTTTCTTATCTGCAGAACAGTTAGTAGGAAAAGCATGCAAAAATGGAAGATAACTGTGCTTCTGTTTGGTACAAGTCTGTTGTTTGTTTGTTTTACATTTTTGTCAGGGCTTCAGTTCAAAGCAGGAAGCCCTGTCTTCTCAAACTCTCAGGGACTGAAGTGCTAGTCAGGCGAGACCTTTGTGTTTTTTCTGGTCAGCAGTTAAATAGTGAATTGCTATTTGTGTTTTTATCTTTGTAATTCATAATTAGTAGACCACTCGATTAAAGAGGTTAGTTAAGAGACTATTTGCTTAATTTTAATGACATATTGACAAATTTCATGTATAACCAGGAAAGTCACAGCCTTAAGTTGTTCTCTTTCATGATTTTGTCCTGTCGCCCATCTCCTCCTCGACAAATTATTTGATATCTGTAGGTGTAAATTGCCAGTGCTTGTAAAAAACCTTAAAATCTTTCAATAGGAAAGTTACATAAATAATAAATAATGCTTTCTCATATCTGTCTTTGCTGCTGAGTGTTTTCTTTCTTTATGAAAATACTGAGTGTGTGTTAAATTCTGAAAAAAAAATACAGCTCTGAAGCACATGCTTAGGTGTTTTCCTGATTTGACTCCCAAAGGGCCCAGTATGATGCTGTGCTATGCTGCTGTTGCTTTGTGAACTTCTGTAATTTGGAGAAGTCAAATGTTGAATTTTCTCTCAACAGAAAATTTTTAAAGCTGGAGATACTAACCAGGACGGGCAGCTAGATTTTGAAGAATTTATGCGGTATCTTAAAGATCATGAGAAAAAGATGAAACTGGCTTTTAAGAGCCTGGACAAAAACAATGATGGTATGCCTTGATTTGTTTTATTTGTTCAAACATTGTTTGAAGAAACTGTGTTAAAAGTTACCTTCATTTATATTCTTTGTCTAAACTTGAGACAAAAAGTTGTGAATATGAACCCCCACTTCTTTTCCTTAATAAGATTGTAATTATAGTTTTCTATAGATTGAAATAATAAATTATTATAGTCTTTTTTTTCTTTTTATTATCTTCCAGGTCCATTGTTCTAGGGCTCTTTGTTCCCCAGGTGGAGAAACTATAAGGAAGTTTCTAAGTATTTGTTAAGATAAAATAGTTTTTAATTCGCTGAATGTTTGCATTTCATTTGGTTGCATGATTTTAATGTACTTACTCTTGCTCAGTCCTTGTAGTAGATAATCAAAATACGTAATCTATGTTTAAATTGGTTTTATATTATCTTTGCTACTATGTATGTGTTACAATGGAACTTAGTGAGTTCCAAGGTGCTAACTGTATTAAGCTCCATGTTTTAAATATGTATCATCTTTCTTTTAATGTTTCAAGGAAAAATTGAAGCATCAGAAGTCGTCCAGTCCCTCCAGATATTGGGAATAAGCATTTCAGAAAAACAGGCAGAAAAGATCCTGCAAAGGTCAGGAATTATTATTTCTTAGAGTATTTTAAGCTTCTTTGTATTGTTAATTATTATATTTTTAAAATCCAGAGAGCAAGCTAAATGGGATTATAATGTTGAAATTATTGTTGCTGCCTTCAGTGGTGCCTTTGTAGCAATTCTCATGTATTCCATCTGTTCCTGGGTGACAGTAAATCTAGTCACTGTTTGAGCATTTGGTTCGGGGAGGAGGAGAGTGTTATCTCATTTCCGGGTAAATATTGTTGATAGAATGAAGTTTTATGTTACGCACTTAGATAAGAAAAGCATCTTATTGAAAGGCTATGGCAGATTCAGCCTTGAAGTCTTCATATGGAGTTTACAGTCAGTTGTCACTGATGTGATGGTGGATATAAAAAAAAAAAAAAAGGGCAACAGAACAAAACTCCATCCCCGCTGCTATTTCCTTATATAGTTCAATTTCTTTTCAGTATTGATGCTGATGGGACAATGACAGTAGACTGGAATGAGTGGAGAGATCATTTTATGTTTAACCCAGCTACAGACATTGAGGAAATAATTCGATACTGGAAACATTCCACTGTAAGTTCAATCTTTCTTTTAACTTAGTGCAGCTCTTAAGTTCATCTCTGCTGGGTTAATTGGCAATATTGAGTATAACAACTTCACAGTTGTTATATTTCAAGCGTAGCTGTATTTAAGATTGTTTGGTTTTCCTTTTCACTTTGTGCTCTCCCGGTTACAAGCAGGATAGTGTGATGTGAGTTTCGTCTAAACAAAGAACTTCATCTAAAGTTTGCCAGTAATTATCAGTAATTCTTAGGAAGGAATCCTTTTCTTCCTTTGGAGATATTCCACAGAAAGATGGTAACCACAATATTAAATCTTTTTCTTATCATTACAGTACCTTCTTATGTTCAGTGCTTTTGAAACAAATTATAGAAACATTTTAACTGTTTCTTATCTTGAAATTAGTTCAGTATTTGCATTTATATAGTAATATTATCATTATTATAAAATCACTGGCGTCATTAGTGGTGACTTTCTGTGCACATGCTCTCACATTCTCTTGGGCTATAGAATTTCATCTAAGAATGACAGAATATACAGCAATAGGCTATCTACTGTGCAGATAAATTTTTTAAGTTACTATTGATTGGAGCTCTTGCCACCAAGTGACTTAACTTTTAAGATCGAATAATAAGGTAAGTAAACCAATAGTAATCCTGTTTGCTAAATATCCTTCCTGTAGATTGTTGGAGTGATCCATAAAGTTAGGTAAAGACAAATTTCTTTGAATATAGTGATATCGTTCATATCTTCAGGGATTAGTCAGCGTTTCCATAATGAAAAGCAGTTTATGAGATCTGTAAGCTTTGAGTGTTTCACACTGTACAATCTCAATTCAGAAATGCTTGCCAAAAGGGAGTTAGCTTCCTATTTGCTGAAGAAAACACTTGAAGCACTGCTATGAGATCAGATAGTCCTGGTCCCAGCTTACTTAGTGGAAAAAATCCCTTTCCTAAAGCAAATAAAATAAATATATAAAATACAAATAAAATATTTTGTATTATTATTATTAAACGTAAGTTAACATAAGTTCTATGTTTTTTATTATGGAATGTCATTAGTTACCCCCCAATAAATAATTTTAGAAGCCTCTTGTGATCTTCCAGTGTAGCAGTCAGCTGATGACCCAGTTATCACAGCAAGCAAAATCCAGCTATATGGCAACACAGCTGGTGTTTCAGATAAGAGCAGATGTGAGACTTCACACGCCTGGCTGGCGTGGACAGCTCTTCCACTTCTGTTTTTATTGTAAAATTTTAATTGCTGTCAGACTCTTCCAAACAGATCGCTGCATTAGCATAGAATTGTTATGAGTTGGTAGCTGTGGCTTTTCTGTTATAAATACCCTCAAATGTAGCTTTTTTACTTGTCTTTAGGGCTTGGTAGAGACAAGGTTTAAACCCTGGTAGATACGCGTAGTATCTCTAAGATCATCATCATGTTTTGAGAGTTCCGATTGATCTTTTGATGAGCAACTGATGACAACTGACTTGGAAACCACAAATGTCAGAAAGATGAAAGGATTTTACAATTAATCTGTTCAGTGTTCAATATCCAGAATAGCTGGTGCTTATCCTGTTTGTCCAGTGGCTATATCTATAATCTGCATCGTGCAATTCTTGTGTTCCAAATGACTAAGACAGTATTCAGTCTACTTGGCAGATGGGGAACGCAGCATAAATTAGCAACATAGTGTCTGCAATTAAAATCAACACTAGTTAAAAAAGTTTATTAGTTAACACGCTTTCTGGTCAGTACTTACCAGTTATTAAAGCACTCTTGCTTCTTTGTAGGTTTAATTTATGCATAATATCAGCGTTGCATTATCTGCAGCGTATTTTTTCTCATATATCATGGTTTTAAATTACATGTAGAGCAGAGACTAGTTTAAGTGATACGTGAGATTCCATAGTCTTATGTCTTGGGCAGCTTTATCGCTAGAGCCTATAGTAATGTTCTTTGATCAAATTGAATAGTATTACAAACAAGCACCTCTTAATGAAATTCTGAACTTTTAGAGCTGAAAAAAGTCATTAAAGTGTCTTTCAGTGTAACTGATGATAAGAGAATTTATAAAGTATTAGTCAAACTTGTTATTTTGTAAGATAATACACAACAGTTACCGGAAATAGAATATTTGGATATATCAGCTATAAAAATGCTACTTTAAAATGTTAGGGAGGTGGGGGGGGTAAGGTGAAATCCCATGTATGTGTGAATAAATTACCATGAGAGAGAAATCTCTTGTTAGCATCCTTAGGAGATTACCAAACTAATCCCAGAAGGCTGTCTAGTGAAAGGTTAGCTGCAACATAGAAGCATTTGAGCTTTAGTGCTGACTGTTAAGGTCTACTCATCATGACAGAATGTCTTTGTTTGGGCCATGCTCAAGGCAGAAATTTATCATAATTTTTAATGATGATGCTGCAGTCTTTGAAATGGTGGGTCTGTGGTGTTATTACTCAATCTCTACGTAGAAGTCATTAAAAGTTGCTATGCATTGAACAGCAATAGCAATCCATAACAAGTTAATTATAGAATGGAACTTAGAGGTAATTTTTATTTTTAGCTAGTGTTTTGTTTACATATTCTCAGGTGGTAGGTAAATTTGGAATTAGAACTGTTGATAAAAGATTATGGAACGAGAGAGTTATTTGCACATCTTTGCTTTGGATTGTAATAGGTGTTGGATATAGGAGATAGTTTGACTGTTCCAGATGAGTTCACGGAGGAAGAGAAAAAGACTGGACAGTGGTGGAGACAGCTGTTGGCAGGAGGAGTGGCTGGTGCTGTCTCTCGAACAGGTACAGCACCATTAGACCGCCTTAAAGTGATGATGCAGGTAGGTGCAATGTTCAAGAACTTTTTAGTTTACAGTGTATCACTTCAGTTTTTAGAGAGCTGTTATGGAAAATTGATAGCCAAATGCAATATCTAAATTCTGGGGGTCTGTTTGTGTTTTGACAATTTCCATATTTTGTGTTCATAAAAGTTGTCTTTTCCATAGTCATATTGGCAAAAATGTAAACAGGATATTATAGCACTTGTACCACTAAAATATGATTTTTTTTCAACAGTGGATGTGTTTTTCCTAGTTGATATATTTAAACAATTTAATACTTTGATTAGATTGTAAAACTCATCACCTGAGTAGTGTTCCTTACTGTGACTTTGGTCTATTTTAGGTTCATGGTTCAAAATCAAACAAAATGAATATAGCCAGTGGTTTTAAACAAATGTTGAAAGAAGGTGGTGTCCGATCCCTCTGGAGAGGAAATGGTGTCAATGTTGTGAAAATAGCTCCTGAAACAGCTATTAAGTTCTGGGCTTATGAACAGGTAGGATGATAAATCAGGAATGAAAATAATGGTATATAAAATACTGTATCACTCTCACTGTTCATTATTTGCACTGTTGTATTATATAGGAGTTCTTATCATGGTTGGAGATTTTGTCACAGTAATTTAGAGTGTTCTGTTAATAGAATACTTGGGATTAGGCAGATTTTGCTATTGTAGTATAAACAGTGTAAATAGACTAAATCTGTCATAGATTTCAAACTGTCTTCCAGTCTTCATAGCTTTATATAGAGTACTGCATTAATATCTGGCTTGGTGCTTTGAAGTGACAACAACCAAAAACTTAGCACATTACAGTAGCTGAACTTATACAGGAGTCTTTCAAAGTCAAATATTGTGGTGCTATGTAAGATGCCCTCAGCCTGGATTTCAGAGTTATATTTACCTCTGAATCAGCTTTAAGCATCATGTTAAGGCTTAATCCTCCTTTGGGAGTGAACTCCAGTTCTGGTGTAGTCAAATGGTCTTTATTTTTCCTCTGTGGGGCTTGCTAGCGCCTCAGGTAAGACTAAATGAATGTATTGCACATCTGTGTACAGCTATGAAATAAAAGCAACAAAGAATCAAGTAAACTTTGGGATATTTTGAGATTGAATGGCAGATTTTGATGCTATAGAGTAACTTTGAGCGTATTGTTCCTTATTCTTGCTCTGCCTTTTGGGAGCTGATGGTGCATTCTTGCATGATGGTGTCTCTGTCTTGAATGACACAGCACGTACAGCTCTTTAAGTGTCTTTGTGAACCTCCTAGTTGATCTTTCATTCTTTGATTGGAAAATTGGATCTGCAAGGGAGTCGGGTTCCTCTTTGTTATTGGGGTGCCGTAGTGCGGGTACCCTTGTGTTGGCTGTTTGTGGAATATCTGACAGTACTGTGGTGGCTGAGGTGTTTAAGGCGAAGGATTCTTGCAGGCTGGAATATTTGTTGTATTTTCGAGAGTCTTTGTCCACAGTATTGCAGTGAGTATAGTGCTAAATTTGTTAGGTTAGTAAATGTAACTGTAAATACATGAATAAATAAGTACAGCTTGAAAAGACATTTTGTACTGTACTCCTACCTCTTGTAGTAACTCTTGCCTCTCCTAAAAAGCATGTGATGTTTATTTTCTTTAACTATACAGTATAAGAAGATACTCACTAAGGATGATGGAAAGTTAGGCACCGTTGAAAGATTTGTGTCTGGTTCTTTGGCTGGAGCAACAGCACAAACTTCTATTTATCCCATGGAGGTAAGTAACAGAGAATCTGCTTCCGTTGGAGACTGCAAAATGTCTGCCTCATTTTCAAAGTAAAACCTATTTTGCTCTTGAAAGTACTGTAGGAATTTCTCTGTATTCCTATATCCTAATTTATTTTTACTTTGGACTTCCTTTCAGAACTTCAGTACTAGGTGTTTTAGAATATACTATGTTCTAATCGATACTTGTCACTTTTCTATATGTTTGGCTGTATAAATATTGTCTAAAGCAATGTGTGAGTAAAATCTAGTTCAGGGAAAAAAATAATCCAAGAACACATTTAAAATTAAGTACATATTCAGCCTACTTTTTGAATTGGGCAGGAATCTTTTGTTTCTCCACTATGTATGTTAGCAAGGAATGTTCTTGTCTGTAGCAGAACTGATGAAGTTGTGTTGCGTTGTGATTGGGAACTGGGTCTGATTAGGAGATAGATCAGCGTGGAGGGAGAGTATAACAGCTACAGTTGAGGCTGGGTGGATTCACTGCTTTTTCCTCTGTAGAGCGTATTTGTATGTGGTACTACATACGTTGCAATTCAACTAGTATTAGTATGTTAACTGCTCTAGGGTAGCTATTTCACATCCTGCTTTTTTTAAATAGAAATAGGATGTACTTCCTTTACTGCTGGTTCCCCAGAAAGTTTATCTTGTTGTGCAAATAACTGGAATACATGTTGCGGCTGGGATTAAACCAATGCCAACATGAAGATTTGGAAGTAATGGAAAATGTAACCTAAATACCTCTTTAACAGGAAAGGGGGGTCAGTAGAAATAGAACTTAGCTGTTTTCGTTGCTGACAGTGATAATGATCTCTTTTTAAGTAGCATCCTTGCTGTTAGAACGGCTGAATCGCAGCTAGCCTGAGGACAGAGATGGATTAAGTTGTAGAATAAATGAAATGTTATGCAAATCATCTGGATTACACTGATCAATGGAGACAGGTGAACTCTTCTACAATAAGATGCTCTGGTTGTCCTAACAAAGATGTAATACTGTACTAGAAGTGGTTTTTTCAGAGTGTTTCTTAAAAACAGCAAAGCAAAGTGCCAGCAAACTCCTGAGGAAGCTGCAGTCTTGTGAGGCTTTAAAGTAGGCCAAATTCTTGCTCAGGAAATTCCCTCTGTGGTTTCTTTTGGATACTGTTATTAATTTCTTTGTCATAAGATGCTGTATAGACTTACTTGCATTAGTAATCAGATGCTGGGGTTCAGCAGTGAGAGACAATCTTTGTGTCCCTTAACTACGTCTTAGAGGGTTATGGTTTTTGACAGATTACTTTCTTAATATGCTTTGCTGTTCCCAGATCAGAAGTATGATCTGCTAGTATGTTAATGCTTTCACTTGTTCTTTAGCTAATACTTCTATTAAATATTGCCCACACTGTGGCCTTTGATCAAAAGTTGGTCAAAAAAATCTGTCTGTTTTAATCAAGAAAAGAAAGGTAAAATGCAGTTTAAAAAGGCTAATAATTTGTAAGCTAGTGTATGTTAGTATGTGTGCTACTCTGCACTAATGATAAAACCTGAAGAAGCCTACTGCTAAGGAAACCTTAACAGTGGTCATCACAAAGGGTCTTTGAAATACCAAAATGCAAAGCTGTTCCAGACAATTGAATAAGCAGAGAGATACTAGGTTTTCCTGTGTTTATAAAATATATTAATAAATAGATATGTAATTAAGGTTACTATTTTTTCCCTTTTAGGTTTTAAAGACCAGATTGGCTGTGGGTAAAACAGGGCAATATTCTGGGATGTTTGACTGTGCTAAGAAGATCTTAAAAAGAGAAGGTGTGAAGGCCTTCTACAAAGGCTATGTTCCTAATATTCTGGGTATAATTCCTTATGCTGGCATTGACCTTGCTGTTTATGAGGTGAGTTCAGATCACTGAATGCATGTAGCTTTCATTAGTGAATTTATAAGAAAGATAAATATTATTTAGAATACCTGTTATTCTATATTCTATAGCAAATATGGGCATTAAAAATCTGCCATGATATTCATATTGTGTTGCCTATCCTGCGTTTATGATACTGAATACATTTTTTTGCCATTTTCTCTGATTTATAATTGGATTATAGTAACCAGAATTCCTTGTGTGTCTGTACACGTCACCAGAATTCTTTGTGGCTGACATACAGTTGTTGTGAGGAGTTTGAAACACTGCTCCATTTCATTTCAAGAGGAACCGGCACCTCTTAGACCCAGTAGCAACAATTAAAATGTTTTATCTACCTTAGAGGCTAGGTGTTGTTGCTTCAAAGTGTGTTAAGTAACTCAGATGCACAGGCTAATTTTTTTCTAGTCTGGACAAATCTTTTTTGTGATACTGCAGTAGTAATCAGCAAAACTGTTTGAGCAAATGTTTTCAAAGCAGTATGGAAGATCTTTTCTACAGTTTGCATTCTTGCTTCTGCATGGGGTGACATGCACAGCTGTGTGAGCTTTTGTTGCATCCTGTGGGGTGCTGAGTTGTGTTCTCCTCCTCCTCCCCCCAAAGTATTAACAGGTTTAGAACATGGACACTATTCCTGTTGCTGTATCTTTTAAGGATTTCTCTTCTAGGCACTAATTACTGTAAAGTAATGGTTAAAGTCCTTACCCATGTGCTGAGGTGACTTGTGCACTTTAAAAGTAAGTCCATGTAGGGCTGGTGTCGTGAGACTGGTGCTTTTCAGGACTGAGCCCGTAAGATTTGTTAGGAATAAAGATGTATTTGTTTACTTTCTTGAATGCAGATCTCTAATTTTATATCTTGGCAGCTCTTAAAGAGTACGTGGCTAGAACACTATGCATCAAGCTCTGCTAACCCAGGTGTTTTTGTATTGTTGGGCTGTGGTACGGTTTCCAGCACGTGTGGGCAGTTAGCCAGTTACCCTCTTGCTCTCATCAGAACACGCATGCAGGCTCAAGGTGAGTCCTGGGGTACTGAAAATGTTTCACATCAAAATTGTATCGTTTGGGATAGCTGTAGCAGGGACACGGGAATAAAAGAACCTAACTTGGAAAACCAAGGACTTCTCTGGAAAATTCTTAACATTGGTCCCTTCTCCTTGTTACCCCCAACATTGTTCTTTGTCACACTTAATTCAGATGTAACATTTTAGACACTAGCGCTCTGTGTGCTCTGAGAGCCACATTCTGTACCAGACTACCACCGTTCCTGTCATACGGTGGTATGACACTTTTCTAAAAGTTAGAACATTTCCTAAATTTAAGAGGTAAAATGAAAAGAAGTTGCATCATCCTGTGAAGGTAGACAGCAGTGTTTGCTCTGGAGGATGTTTCATAAAGATGGTTTCATAGTTGAGATTTTTGCTCAATAGGTTTGTGCACAGACTTAAAGATAGGAGCCTAGATTTCCCGAGGAATGTAGATGGATAATGCTTTTCAGTGAAATTTGGACACATGGATATCTCTCAAACGTCTGGGATGAAGAGAGATCTCTCTGAGAGGACTCAAGTTTTAATCGATGGCCCTAGAGGTGCTAGTAGGCTCACCATCCTAGTGTTTAATAATTGCTTAAGAATTTTAATATTATTAGAACTGGTGTATAACACATGATCTTTTTGTTCTAGCCTCAGTGGAAGGAGCTCAACAGCTAAACATGGTCGGTCTCTTTCAAAGAATTATTGCTACAGAGGGAGTCCGAGGACTTTATAGGGGCATAGCCCCTAATTTTATGAAAGTGCTTCCAGCTGTCAGCATCAGCTATGTTGTATATGAAAAAATGAAGCAGAATTTGGGAATAGCATGAAATGAAGGAAAAAGGTGAGATGCTTCTAATGTTGTTGGAAACATCACGACAAAAAATGATTTCTCAAGCAGTCTGCTCTCACAATTAGAGAACAGATCTTTGTGGAGAGATGCTGCAACTTCTGAAGTGGGAAGAAACTTTCTTAAATTCTAATTCACCGTTTCTAAACAGATATCTATATTGCACTTTAAAATGTCACTGAGTTTAAAAAAAATAATCAAGGAACTATCTTTAAATCAACATGTTTATATTTTCAGGAAATCATGCATATTTTACTCATTGGCTTTTTTTTGTATTTGTCTTTTTTAAATGTATTTGGCTTGGATCAAACCAAAGGTAGGAGAAATTTGTACTGCCTTGATACTGAATACATGAAAGTGACTTTTTGTTTTGTCACGCTGCCTATACTCAATTCACAGGCAAAATTTTGCACACCTAGAAGTAAGCACTTACTGTTGTTATTTTTGAAGACAATGCTAAGTTTGTGTAAAAAAAAAACAAAACAAAACATAGATACAGACAAGCATGGAGTAACACATTAAAATGTAGCCCATCACCTTTATCTTCAGGCTAAACTTTTTTTTTTTAATGTAAAGAATAAAAGCCTGAGAAAGTTCTGTTCCGTGGTATCAGAATACCTCAAATGGATTTACACTGTATTTTTATAATACAATCAGCGATTTTCATAACTTGCTTCACTGGACCTGCTTTTCATTGCACTTGTAAATGTTAGCACCGTTAACCATGACAAGCTTTGGGTTACAGCTGCATGTTTTATAGGATTGTAATGTATAGGAAGAGAAAATGCTTGGTTACTTAGATCCATTCCATAGGAGTGCAAGTTACTGTTTAAAAATGGGGTGGAGGATCCAGTATTAAGCTGGTAGTGATTCTAATACAGGCAATAGCAGAGCTCATCACAGCTACTGCCTTGGGGAGAGAAATGCTTCTCATTTTGAACTCCCTGTTCTTTCCCTTACTCAGAGGGCTACAGTTCCCTGTGTGCTTTTAGCCAACAGAGGATTGCGTTATTATGTAAAGGTTTTACAGGTTTGTCATGCGAGATAAATCCTCTTTCCTCCACGGTCTTCTGTGCATGCTGGCTGTGTGTGTGAAATTCAGGCAGTAACATACTGAAGCATCTTGTCCAAGTGACCAAATGGGACTGCTGATCTCAGGTGCCCATCGGATTCATGTTGATGAAGTGAGCAAAGCACGCACACAGAACTTGCTAGTGCTTGAGAAACAGCTCCTCCTCAAAAAACAAAGCAGAACTTTCTCAATGTAGAAAGTAGGTATTTCCACGTACAAGTACTTCCAAAGTGACTTCCGCTTTTGTGGGGTGGTGGTGCTGCATGTCAGTTGCCTTCTGGCCTGAACACTGAAATAGGGTAACAAACTTGATTTGTTACTTTCTTTCTGCTTTCTGCAGTGTGTGGTGTCTTAATCTTTGTAAATTCGGGATTACCTTTATACTTATCTTGACCTTCTAAAAGCAACTGCTCTTAGACCACTTCCTGAAATTGGATTACTGAAGGAAGAACTTTGTTCCTGTAAGGTCATTAAGGTTTTTTTGTTGTTGTTTTTTGGTTTTTTAAATTCTCTTTATTTAATTTTTTTAAAACAAAGAAATAAGCAAGCAAAAATGAATAACTGCCTGAACCTCCTTTGTTCCACATACAGAAGACTATTTGGGCCATATTTTTCAAACAGCAATCAGATGGAAATCTGTATTCAGTGCTTCCATGGCTGGTGTTTATTCTCCATGAACTGATACATAACAACTCCATAAAATTTGTATTATAAAATGTAGTTCTATCAGACTTCAGAAAATGGCAGCTTTAGCTGTGTCTTTTGACTTTCCCTTTAGGGAAACCTCGGACTTTGCACTTTTTTTAAGAAAAAAAGAAACAAAAAGTCATTCTATCCAAATCATCCATATGTACAATGCCTTTCTGATCTGAATGTTTCTTGGTTTTGCCAACATTCTTGTATCTTTGTGGGATGTGTGAGATCAGTTCCCAATCATTTTGTTTGACTGTGACCAATGAGCAAACATACTGTGTGTGTGTGTGTGTGATGCGGAGATGACTTCAGCTGTGTCTATCTTCTAGACTTGCTCCATTTTGTTTATAGTGTGCAAGTGCCATTATGAGTATTGAAAATTATGATAATGATGTTTTCAAATGTTGAAAAAATGGGGTCTTTCAAATTTAATTTTTCATTATGTGCCTTTATGATGACTGTGTTCAATTGTGTATTCTTTGTCTCTTAAACATACGTTTACCTTTTTAGCTCTGTAAAACTACCAGTTTCTAATAAATGTTTGTTTCCTTACCTGGCTGGAGTGTGCTGATGTGGTTTTTTTCATGGTCTGATAGATATCTTCATTGCACTATATGCATAATACTCAAAAGTAAAAAATGATGGTAAGTTGTCTAAAAATAAGTTTTAGACTAGCCTGTGCTTTGCTATTACATCAATATTTGAAAACCTAATTTGACATTAGTCAGTGGTTTTCCTGTTTAAAACTCTAGCTGTCTCATTGCTTCATGGAAGACCTCATAACATTTAATATTTTTGCTTGTCCGTGGTGTTTATACACCATGATTTGCTCCTGTGTATGCTGCGTGGTGGAACTCTTAATAATGACAAACGTATTTGCTTGTGTTCATAATGTGTATCTTTGATGTTTATCTTACTTGGTAGTCAATCAATATAAAATATTTTCAAGGTAATTGACTTAATTTACTCTGCATGTATGCATGGCTCTCCTACTAAAAGCATGCTCAGTAGCCAAGTTTGACAACTGCGTAGGAGTTTTTTAACACCTATCCTTTAAATGCTAAACATAATTGTAAGCAAATTAGGGAGGCTTTTCTTGTCTCCAATTTCCTGCAAATACAGTTATTGTAACATAAGATTTAGAAATTTCCTTTTAAAGAACAGAAGAGGAAGACACTCGGTGTGTGATTCCTGTCTAAATGAACAATCTGACATTCAGCTCTACTTAGGACAAGGATGCTTTTAACTGGAAATTCTCTGCGACGGCAAAGGCTGAGCTGTGAATGATCTCTCTCGTGGTGATCAAGGGGTAAGGTGTGCTCTCAAAGGTGTCTTGAGTCAGATGGTCCCCCCACCCCCTCCAAAAAGAGAATCTAAACTGTTAAAAAATGTAGCATGGGTATTTAAGATATTGCTTTCAAGTTTGTTGGGAAACTGAATTCTGCAGTCTTTTTATCAAAGACTGGTTCTGATAAGATACTTTTTTGATGTCATTGATGAATACGTTGAACAGGACTGGACTCAGTACTGACCCCTGGAGAACACTGCTAGCTGCAGGCTTCCAACTAGACTCTGCGCCACTGATCACAACCCTTTCTTTCACATTTCTTCTGTATCTCATCTTTTGCTAGGTTTTTAATATTTTTCAAAAAGTGAGCAAAGATGGTGCCGTAGATCATACGAAAAATATCACCATGCAAGTTGCTGCTGCCTCCTTATTTAAAGAAACTGGGGCACAAAGAGGATTTGAATCATGCAGTGTCATCAGTAAGTTAAAAGGTTCAGGAATTGTGCATCCGCATCCAAACTGATCCTTAACAACTCCTAGCTTTTCTGGGGTGTTCCTTGAGCAAATGATTCTTCCTATGCATCGGCCTATACAGAATCAGGCCAGAAGGGAAAGGAAAAACTTGATTTGTTTTCCCTTCAAGATATTTTTTAGGGCATGACTGCTATTCAGTAGCATTAACGCTAGAAAACACTGCAGAAAATGGCTTGGAATTTAAAATAGGGCTGCCGGTGTGTGTCTTCCCCTCTTGACGGAGGTGGGCTTCCTGGGAGGAAATGGCAGTAGCCCAGTCCCAAGCTGTCTCGCACACCTGCTGGTGGAGACGTCAAGGTGAATGCTGTGTTCTGAAACCCTCTTGGCAGCTTTCCTGTCTGCAAGAGGACACCGGGCGCTGCTCCTGTGCTACCCAGGTGAGGTGAGGCTGGGTGTGGACCTGCCTGACACCCAAATTAGCCTTCTGAGGCCCAGGTGGAGACGACTTCTGGTCTTCATCGCTGTGTTTCAAACCTCTGAGCTAGCCGCGCCTGTTGGTATGCAGCAGAATGTTTTGGTGTCTTTTCATTCCCTTCTAATATTTGAAGGTTAGATAAGGTACGGCAAGAAGTGCGTTGCGGTACGTGGTTGCTACATGTAAACTACTAAAGTGTCAAGGATGTCTCAACCTGCAGACCATCTGCCACGTAAGGCAGTGTGGTTTTTAAGTGCTTCCCCTTTTCATGTCTGAGTGATCTTGGTGATGGCTTTTAATGCTTACATTACAACAAGATACCGATCTAAACTGCATGTTGTGGAGAACATAATTGATGAGAACTGGATATTCAACACAAAGAGTAATTTTGGAATATTGTCAGTCTTGCTGTGTGAATTATGTCTAGCTTCTAAGCCTTCCTGGTGTCTGAAAACGTGTAGAAAGCTACTTCTTTTTTTGTCGATATTTGTGCAATTCAGGGTAAAATTATGTTCTGGCAACTAACTTAATGCATGAGTATTGTGCACCTAAGCTCTTAGACTTTGAGTTGGTTTTGCTAAAGGATTAAACAAAGGCGTCTAGTGCATACTACGTAGATGTATTAAAACCCCAGTGTGTATACATGTACATATTCACATATGTGTATCTATATTCATATAAACCCTTTTTTCTGCACCAAGTTTGTGCATCTCCTTTGTGCAGCACCTGGAGCAGCTTCTAGTGTTTAATTGAACACTCTTGAAGCAGTGAAACTGCTGTTCCTATAGACCCTTCCCCTGCAAACTGGAAGTAGGAGATGGAGGAGAAGTAGCCAACAAGTTCTCTTAAACAACGTGTCAGTAGTACTCAAACTAAAATCCAGAGTGGTTTCGTCCCCGCTAGGCTTGTGTAGAGCAAAATATCTCGTGTCCGTCCCACTGAAGTAGATGTAGGCAAAGAACGTTAAGTTGAAAGGAGGGAGGATGGTAGATGAACTTTTGAATGAATATTCCTGCCATCTTAAACAAAGCCTTTTGCTGACATATTTGGCCTGTAGTTTAGCCCTTGCTAAAGCACTGATGTGGAAGCTCGCTCCCTCTCGAAAGCAAATGCCATGTGTTTTTAAATTAGCTTGTGTTGTGCATGAACCAGTATGTCCCTGGTGAGCCTTAACAGCCCCTGTGTCTTGGCTGCATGTGGAGGAAATGCGCAGATTCAGATTGAATTCCAGCAGTGCCATCTACCGTCATATTATAATACTGATTTGAAAAGGGGGAATGGCTTTGCTAGACTGAACTGTTTGAGTTCATTCTTTGGAGTTATCTTTACAGCAAAGGAAAAACAGTTTGTAACAGTGCAGGATAAACCCATCTGAGCCATATTTTTAATGGTGATTGTGGCAGTGTCGACCTAACACAATGTGTGGGAGCAGCGCACTCGGGGGTGAATTACGAACAGCAAGAATCGCTATCTGTGCTTTGCATAAGGTATTGAAAGAATCTGTACCGCGTATCAATTGACACGGCTATTTTTACTTTTAATGAAAACCATTTGAAACAGAAGATAGAGTCTCTATAACCTTGTTTTCTTTTTGCTTTTATAAAATGATTTTTGCATGTCAATGTCCTTTAGTTTCTCAGATATTCTTTAATATTTCTTAGTGGCATATTACTAAAAAATCGTTGGTATGAAACTTACACAATTCTTTTTGAGGAGAAAAAGTGCTATTCTGTATTTCAGTATTTCCTAATTATGCTGGTATCAAGGTCTGCACTGAAAGCACCACGTTTGCATTTCACAATGTTAAAGCACTGTCTAACTGCGCGCAGGTGGAGTGTTTGTCATGGTTGCTCACTAGATGTTACAGATTTGCCCCCTACGGCATGGTGCAGCCACTGATTTGTTTTGTGGACGCAGTTGCTATTCGCTTCCAAGCTAAGCTCGGCATAGTCCAGCGAGCTCCAACACTGCCCCATTCATTTCCACCTTTGGACTCTTTAACAAATGCCCTTCCGTTTACCCTGCAACCTAACTGTGTTTGACACACCTCCTCCAGGCTCCTTATCCTACTCTCCCAATCCAATCTAATATTCTAAACCTATTTTGTTGTAGGAATTAGGTTTGTGCCTTTCCTGCTGTGGAACAAAATACACCTTCATCTGTATATTGGGCAAATTAGTGATCATTGATCATCACGAGTTTCAACTCCTCCTGGAACAGGCTGTGTCCTGGAGGCCAAATTCCAGATCAGAGTGAGTCTTGCCAGGTCCCTTGGGAGATCTGGAAGTTCAGTGGGTTGTTCATGTGTGTTCACGGTACTCCGTGGCAGAAGTGTTTTGCATGTACTATCACCGGCAGCTGGCCAGTTTGCACAGGCCCAGCTTTCTCTGAACACCTCAAATTTTGTCCGCATTTGCGCTTAGCACCTTGACTTTCACGTTCAATCCTTGGATTGTTTCTTTGTTCTTCTCAGTATCTTACTTTCTGTTACTTTGGGAAAGTGGAGAGAGATGCTTGAGCAGGGTTTAAATAACACTTTGCCATGGGAACTCTTGAATTGCTGTTACCGCCAACAAAGGGTCTCTGTGGTGGCATGTTCCTACAGCCTTCCCCATGCTTCAATACTGCGTGTGAGGCAGGCTGGTAATGGGGCCATTTTGCTTTCCCTCCTTAAACAAATTCCTTAACTTTAACTGGCTTGCCATGTAGATCCAACAGCCTCTGCCTCTTCCAGCTGTTCCATTAATTGTGGTAATGCTTCTTTTACAGCGAATTTGTGTGTTTGCATGGCTCTAGCTGAGCACCGACTAGGTTAACATAGCGTATAGCTTCATGGATTTTCAAGTCAGCGCTCTTAGCTCGTCTTTTATGACCTCCGCTGATAATTGCAGGCCAAATAGCTTCATCGGGTTACTGCGGTGTGCGTCTGTCTCTGTCACCCTTCTTCCAGTGTGAAAATGCTAAGCAAGCCTTTCAAATAGTTTGGGCCTGGCAATAATTGACTAAGGGAGGAGAAGTTCAGAGGCCGAGTTACTGCGGGCATAGCTTAATAGGACTTGGTTTGCAAACAGGATTTCTTAGCAGTCTTGGTGGTACAGATCACTGTCTCAATGCTGGCAGTATCTCTGAAGCCTTCTTTCTGAAAATAGATGCATAGACAAAGTGTCACCTTTGTCCCATAAATGCTAAAGCTAGCAATTAACATTTTGGGTGGATCTCGGATGTAAAGGTTGCTACTGTCAGCTCAAAGGTTGCTTGCAGCACGTAAGGAAGAGCTACATTTTAGAATTCCTTTCCGGTGTTTGTAGCTTCTTATTTCTCCCAAGCTGGATACATTTTACAAAGGTTTCACTAGGGAAGAAAGAATGAGAGATAATTGCAAATTTTGACGGTGATGGGGAAGGATATAAAATTCTGACTCATCCATCACCACAGTTAGCTACTTCTGTTATAAACAAGATGAAATTACTTTTTATGGGTTAGGAAGAGGTAGTGCTACGTGGGTGGAAAACTCCTGGGTTCTCCAAAAGTCCTTGACTTGCTCACACGAAGCCTTCTGCCTCTGGGATAGCAGCAATAATGGGCCCTCTGATTGTAACCCACCCTCGTTAAAGAATCTGTACTAATGAATGAGTGACAGTGCACACATCTGACACATAAATGTTTAATTTTGCTTTTACCAGTCAGCGAGAATTTGGCAGAAGATTGGTTTCTGTGCAGCAGAGAAGAATGCAAGCGCGGTGTTGCATTTCTCTACGGGGAATTGGAGCTGGCGTAGGAGCACTTCTGAATCAGTCACGACACTGCCATCCCCTTGAAGTTATTTTGGCTTAGACATCAAATATTGCTCACTAGTCCCTAAAGGAGTATCTGGTTTTAGTTTGCTTCTCCAGCCTTCTGTGCTTTCTCTATCCTAGAGAAAAAAGGGATAAAGGAGAAGATTCATTCAGTATTATTAGTTGTTCCTGTGGGCTTGTACTTAACGTCCATACCTTGCTGTGAGGCATTTGCTTGGTTGTCATCTAATGGCACTCCTCATTTCCACAGTGTGGGGTTTTGATAGGAAACAGAGTGATCCTGTAGATAGGAGGGTCTGGCAGATGGAGATTTTCATCTCGGTTCTGCTACGGATCTTATGTCTGTCCTTTCTGAGCATCCCTGGACCTTGTCTGGTAGGTGTTAAGCTCACCGCCACCATGCTGTGACGGTTCAGTGCGTAGCCTGGGGTTGTGCTACGATACAAATGATATTCTGATTAAAAACTAAGACCTCGGCCTACAACAGCACTGGTTTAAGCACCACAGACTTGATCTGCAGAGATTTTCTGTTAGTTCGGTGCTTAAGGTAATACTGCAATGTGAACAGAAACCTGATGGAAGCAGGAAAGTAATCGTAGCCTAAGAAAAGTTGATTGCCAAAGTTGCCTGCTGGGACAAATTCATATTAATCTTAAAGATAGTCTTTCATTGCTGAAAAGAAATTTGGCTTCCTAGTTGTCTATTGTCTTTAGCAACTTCTCCTAGTTTAGTTTTAATCGGCAGTAGTGTTTCTCACCCTTCTATAGCAACCTCTACCAGTGCAATTTAAGAGCGTGTACATCTCTCTTGGGGAACGCCGAGAACCCACTGAGCTGCAGCAGGAAACTTTGCTTTTAAAGGAAAAGAGAAGCACGAAACTACAGAGCCTAATTATCGAAAACATTTTGGTTACTTGAACTTCTCTCTTCTCTCACTACACGTATTCTCTGCCCTTGGCAAATACTGGTGGAGTGAGAGGTTGTGTTGCTCTCGGTGAATTACAAAGAATAATATTCTGGTTTTTACACGACACTTTCCAGGCAGGAGCCTCCCAGCCGCTCCTTGGTTTGTTTGGTTTTTGGTTTTTTTGGGGTTTTTTGGGGTTTTTTTTTTGTTTGTTTGGTTTTTGTTTTTGTTTTTGTTTTTGTTTTTTTTGGCTTAGGTTTGTGTTTGTTGGATTTTTTTAAATTTATTTGGGATTTTTTGTTCTCCTCAGGGCTGGGTAAGGCAGAGGGCGCCCCCGCCGCCGTCAGAGGCGCGGGCGCCAATGGGTGGCGCTGTTCTTGGGGAGGTGCCCTTGCGTCATGGGGTCGGCTCTTGCGTCATGGGGGCTGTTCTCCTTGGGCTGTGGGAAGGCTGGGAGCCTTCTCCTGCGGCCAGAACCACCGTCCCACTGGCGGAGGCAAGCGAGGAAATCGAAAAGACCTGAAGGGAAGGATGACAAAGATCTGGCCGGAGGATGCTGTTTGGGAAGGCTTTGGAGAAGGGCTTGGAGTGGCGCCATGCCTGGCTTTGCAGCAGCCGCTGCCACGCTCTCTGGTCCGTAATCGCAAAGGGGTGGGAGCGGGACAAGAGGTGGAGGTGGGGAGGTGAGTGGGGGGAAGACAGGATCGAAGCGAGCAAATGAAAGCGGAGCCTGAAGGTCAGAAATTTTTTCCTGACGGTGCAGAAATCTTCCCCAAGGGATTCCTGTTGCTTGAGACACTGTTTAAAAATAGAATGCGTCAAATCTATTGCAACATCTCTCACAGACAGCCCTTTGCTGCTCTAGGTCACTTAATACTGAAATAAGCACAGAGAGAAAAGATTGTTAATTGTCCTTTAGCCGTCAGTGGGACAGCGTATTTCATCACCAGAGTCTTGATTCTATTTCAATTTTCTGCTGGAGTTTGAGCACCTGGGATACCTGAGCTACACAGGCTAGAGCCTAAAGGAAGTATGTAGGCAAACATGGAGGCTCAAATAAGCGTTCCAGGCTGAAATCTGGTGTTCATGGCAGACCAAAGTAACTTCTCATGAGAAAGTTCAGGTGAATAATTTGATATTTCGTTCCTGTTGCTTAAGTGTTAATACTAAACCCAAAAAACGATACAAATTATTTTTTAGTAATTCTGTACTTTCATCCCCTTTAATTTTCCATTGTGCTGTAAGAACTAAGTCAAATGGCATCTAAGATCCCAAAAGTTCTGGAAGTTTCCCAGGTGCTAGAGGTTGACTTTCATGTGGTTTGCTCCATGAAAAGATACTAGGGCTGGACTTCTCCATGAAAGCTGCATAGTAAGAAGCCAATGCTCTAGGCGTCTCTATCCCCAGAAATTGTTCCTCTGTGGAACTATTTGAAACTTGTAATTACAGACTTTTTGTTTAACTTTCAAGTATATCTTATTAATACTTGAAATATAAATACTCAAGGGATTTATAATGCAACTGTTGAGTATATGCCTTACTTTAAAAATGACCAAAACTCAACAAAAGCCTTTCAGTGGTGCTCATGGTCTCACGCAGGTGGGGGCTTTACCCCAGTGGTTCTGCCTGGAAGTTGCTTTCCAGAAGGGAGAAAGTTACCTCTCGTGTCCTCTCTTAAGTAAGCTTCAACATTGAAATTCTTAGTGTCTTGATGGCTCTCAACTGCTTGTATGAAATCCATTCAAGTGGTTCCTTAGGGAGGGGATGTCACATGAAAAGCATTCCTTGACACGCCAAACTATCCACAGGAGTGCTGTCCCGGAGCCTCATCAGGACACCAGGACTCCCAGTTTCTTGAGCCGTACGTGAAGTTTCTTATATGGGACTGAAGTGTTCAGCTTGTATTTGGTACTGAACAGCAGGCACCGGTGCATGTTGTACGTATACCACGATCAATCCAGTACGAACTAAGAGAAACAGTTTGTAAGGGGATTTTAGTTTTTGTCAATTATACTTTTAAAGCTATTGATCTGCCAGAGAGTGGGGTTTTTTTTCCATTTTTAGGGATCGCACGTTTTGATGCATCACCGTCTGATTATAGAGTTAAGACACAACCATAGTTCAGCTTCAGAGAGATTTCAAGAGTTTAAACAAGTAATAAATATTTCACTAATTGTCTTAAAATGACAAAGCAAAGAAATTTACAGTGTTCAAGACCAAACTTGTAGCTCATGGTGTCGTACCTCAGTCTGCAGTTATGTATCAATACCTAAATATAAATAATAAAGTTTAAGGTCTTAAATTCCTAGTCAAAAAACTTAAAACCTGCAATGGAGACATAAAAGTTTTAAAGATTTGGGGAGTTTTGAGTAAGATGTTATGCTTATAGTCTACATGGTTCTATAGGCAACCTCCTTTAAAAAGTGCTTGTTTTAAGAGACAGAAAATGAACATCTGCCAGCAGATACCAAAGCTGAGAGATTGAAGCAGCCTTTCTATTGTATCATACAAACTTTTCAATATCTGTCTTTAGACTGCTTAATTTCTAATAGCTTAACTTCCTAAGAACATGTCACATGTTTTCCCTTTCTAGTGAAACAGGCAATTTTCATTTGCTGTGTTTTAAAACTTATTAGGGACCTTTGGAAAAGATTTCAAGCACTAAAGCGGAACGTGTTCAGCACCTTATTTGTCCTCCAGTAGGCACTGGCCTTATGAAGCAACTTAACCTAAGCCAACTAAAACCTCATTTTCCCCAGTGTCTACAGTGTGCTCTCTCGGGGGACGAGTCCATGGGCTGAGAAGCCCTCTCTTTGCAGACTAGCTGTGCTCAGATTGAGTCACTTTGGGAGAGTCTGGATGGCTTCTGTGTGCAGATTGTTTTTGTGTATGAAAAATACATGAATATTCCCTCAGGTGTTAATTAATGCAATTCTTAGTTATTGAGAACTTCAAGCAAAAAATCAGGAGGTTCTCAGACAGTATTCAAATGTACTCCATACATCTAATTATTCAGTCACGCTCTTTGTAAGTGCCTGGCCTTTCTCCTTCCTTGCTATATGCGATGACCGTACTGTTCCTTTGTAATAGGGGGAATGTTTTGCTTCTAGTTTTGCTGAGCTGGATGTAAAGTAGGGGATTTGTTTTTTTGGTGTCCATTTCTGTTCACAGTAATTGAGTTTCTCGTTTCTAATTTGTAGGGTTTTACTAGCTGCAGCGGTGAGGTAAAGAAGAGGAGTTTGAACAACCTCCATTTCATCACACTTTCCTTGCTAATTCATTTAATCAGTAAACAGCAGGAGCCTATGACATTTACTGGGAAGTTTCTCAAACAATAAAAACAGAGGATGAAGAGTTAGAACAAAGTGTTTCCCTCAGGACAGTACTAACAAGCCTACAGATTGGGCAGGATAAAGATACACGCAGCAGCTTTGTGTGTTCATGCTTTACATAGACTATGTGATGTTCTGGAATGAGGATCTGAGAAAACCAAGTATCAATGAATAGGAATTTAATGCATGTAGGGGGGAAAATAGAATAATTGCTTCTGGTTCTGATTTTCGGGTTGACCTCCACAAAAGGAAGGCCACCGTAATATCTCAAATTGTGTTATGGCAACAACTCTACTCCTTCGTTTGTAACAGTAGCTCATATTATTGCGTTGAAATAATTTCTGAAAGCTAATTTTCTCTTCTCGTCTCTGTGCTTGCTCTTGGAGCCTCTGGGAGCTCAGACAGTGGAAACCAACAGGCTGATCCCATTAACAACTTCCGTAATTTTTCTGCACAGAGCTGAGTCTTTTGACATAGATGCTGGGGGAAAATGGTCAAATGTTGAACAAAACAGTTTTCACTGTAGGGAGTGACTAGCTTGAAAGCCATACTGTTACTACCAGTTAGGGTGAGAAAGAACTTAATTTTTATGTAGTCTGTATCTTCAGTCAAACAACATGACAGTGTGACTTGCTCTTCCTATCTTAGTATGAACGGAAAATATGAAAGTATGTGCACCCCTGCTATTACTTAGGAAGTACTAAATAACAAAATAACAGTGTAAGTGTGTTACAGTCTCAGAGAAGTGGGCCTTTGTTTGTATTTGGAGATTTACCCTAATGGCATCAATATTTAGTGAGGGGTGGTATGGATCACAAAACCTATCAACCTTCTGCGCACGTGGGATTTCCAGGTAATTCCGTGCATAGTGGGCTTGCAGGAGCAAAAGCTTTGCATGGGAGCTCCATGAACAAAATCAGAATTACTATTTCTGCAACAGATCTGGAACCGTTTCAGTAGAAAGTTCTGAGGAATGCAAGGCAGCGGAATGTTTTAGATGGCAATTCCACCTTGCTTCTCTCTGAGAAATTAAAATGAGAAAAGAAACCTGTAATGCAGTGCTCAGTGGCTTAATTTAATACGAACTATTTTTGAAACTGGATGGCAAGTCATAGATAATGGTGATCAATAGAATACTTTTGATGGGGGGAAAAAAAATCTTTGCAGTTCGCTGGGATGACATCACTTCTTGCATTGTTACAGAAGCCCTTAAGCTAGGCAGCACCAGAGTTGAACAGACAAAGGCATCATGTAAGGAAAACGAATTTTCTCTCTCTTCCCCCCCCCCCCCCCCCCCCCCCCCAAACTCTGTGTTTCATACTGAGTTTATTTCTGTCTCTAGGTTCAGGTGAGCCACCTGAAGTTTGTTCTGTTGAGTTAGGATATGAACAGGAGCTCTGACTTTAATGCAAGTTACAATTCAGGGTTGCCTGGTTATTTACTTAAAGTGACATTTTTTTCTTTAATGTCAAGATTGAAGAAACTTATTTATTCCTGATTCACACAGCAGCTGCCTTCAGCTTTGTTATCAAATACATGGGGTTTGAAGACTAGCAGTGGAAGCTTCCTTGATGCTTCTGTCAATCTGTTGGATTCAAACTTTTCTAAAAACAATTGTTTCTAGCCTGCAGAAGATATTTTAAAATATAGCCAGTACGCCACCTCTTTGTGCGTCGCCTTTCCAGGCAGCTTTCTTGGTGAGTACCATCAAAAAGATCCTGTGCACCGGTTGGCTTTCTGTCAAAGTCAATGTTATCACTGGGAATTAGGAGTAAAGGTATGTGTGTGCCAACATGGCTGCTGCTTCATTTGGGCCATGTAACTCGTGTCACTTAGTCAGACACCTATTACCCTGCACGGAGCTGGTGGTATCTTGAGATATGTCTGTTAGAACCACATGATCGAGACATTGAAAACTTTCAGGAAGTGTGTTATATGTGGAGTGTTGATCTCATAGCAGTTGCCTGGAGAGGGATTTACGGGGAATGCCTATGGATGACATTACTATGTTCTTGAAGATTACCTTAACTATGAAGGTGAAGCAGGAGCGAGTTCGAGATGTACTTCCATTGGTTGTGTTTGCCATGTTGCTCCCTCAGGAGATGTAAAATGGATATATTTTAATAGTTACCTTGCTGTGTCTTGACACTGCAGATGATATTCAGAGGTAAAGGCGACACACATCTAATGAAAATTTTGCTCGGTGAGAACTAAAATGCCACTAAATAATGCCATGAAAATAATAACATTTTGAACTCTTACACTGCTTCTCATCTATCCCGAGCCATTAAGTTTTCCAAGGGTATTTACATTAAAGGGCAATATTGAATGACGTTGTAATGTTGTAGACCAGACGGACAGTTTGGTGGATGGAGAAGTTAGGTAACTGCCTAAGTCACAAGAGAAGTCGGTGACCACCAGGAATAGAAGCCACGCTTGCTGACAGCCAAGTCTGCATGAGCCACAAGACCATCCTTCCTCCTGCACACAGAGAAGCATTGGCACGAAAAGGAAGTACTTTCTGTGGTTTTGGAGAGGCTGTTCCGGTGATTCTAACGTTATCAGCAGAAGGACACAAGATGGTCTACTCTTTCATGGAGGGCTGGCTGCAAGACCCTTGCTGTAATTATTTTGTATTTTCAGCTGCTCTCAAACTAGACTCCTTTTCCAAGGATTGAGGATTGGCCAAATATTCCCCATGCAGGAAGAAGGAATAAGGCCAAAGATGAGTCTACCATTTTTGCAGAGAGGGTAATTATTGAAGGGGCTGGTAAGAAAAAATAAAAAAAATCCTATGTTGTACCAGACAGTCTTGAGGAGAGCACATGGGCAAAGAAGGAGCTTATAAGACTGGTAGAAGAAATATTCTTTAGTGTCAGCTTTTAAATCTAGCTCTGGCATAAGTGATGGAAAGAATCGCTATGTTCAGCTATCTGTTTTATTAGCAATTCTCAAATACATTCATTTTTTCCATAGTTAACACCGCTTCTCAATTTTCAGTAGTCATCTGTCAAGCTGTCTTGTCTCGCCCAATTCTCCCTTCCGTCTGCACTGAAAGTAATTCCAGCAGCAACTGGCAGCGTAAGTAATAACACCATGTAAGCAAGGCTGGAGAAACAGTGATTAACACTTAACAGCAGGAGTTCAAGAGAGTCATCTGGCCACTAGCCTGAGTAATACTGGGTGGACACAGCTGAACTGTTTGGGACAGGGAGGGAAAAGTAGGGAACGCAGCCCCTGCTGCTCCGCAACATGGAATGGGTGCTGCCTTGGATGGTGGTGATTGTGGAGAAACAGCTTTTCCTTCCTCTGATAATTTCTCCAGACCAGGGGGCTAGATTGTAGAAGCAACAGGATGGCTTCTGCAGAGCCAGGTCACAGCCATATGCTAGGATTTTATCGATATTAAAAATTGCCTAGTCTGGATTTCTGTAAGTAATGGAAAGACAATAGTAAAATACCCTTCTCTGGAAGTCATTTTTTATCCACAGAAATGTTTTGGGAGGTGAAGGAGGTTATTGGCCATTTTACAGTATATTAAATAAACAGCGTGATTCTGCAGTTATTCTAGATTGTCATCTTGGAATAAGATGGGAATGATAAAAAGAACTGTCGTTTAGTCATCTGTCGATTAACATGAACGTGCTTTTCTTGCATATGCAACAGAAGAAAAATAAAATTTAAAATCATTACATAACATTACTAGTGCAATATTGACCAAAGGCCTTAGCTAGGTTGGAGGTCCCATAGCTTTAGGTGTTGTGCAAAGAGTAAATAGCCATTTTTGCCTTAAAAAAGCTTACAAACGCTGACAGTCTGGAGAAGACTGTCGGTGAGTGCAGAGAGGGTTCTTGCTCAGCTGTCACTTAAGAGCAGTCACCTTTAAATTGTGAAGGAAGCAAAAGGTAGAGTAAGTGCAAATGAAAGTTGGAAAAAGAGAAAATGCATTTGCGGAATAAAAACCTGATGGGTATGAAAAAGTGCTGAGCACAACTTTGTTTCAGTGGAAATTTAGCTTATGTTGCAGCCGTTCAGAGCCAGAGACATTTGGGTTCCCAAGTGTACGTCATGCTCTGGTTGGCACTGCAGCTTCTGGTGTGGGAGTCCATGAAGTCTTCTCTGAAACAACCTGAGCACTTCGGCACGTAACTGCCCCCAAGCTCCGCTGTGGCTTTATTGCGATGAGAGAAAAGAGACTCTCCTGAGTACTTAGGCCCAGATTTTTTGAGTGTTAGAGCCCTGAGTCTTAATGAAATGAATTCTTGGGCTGAATTAATTTCTTAATTCTTCAGCCTTTTAATACTGAGTTTTCAGTGTCTTGCTACATTAAAAAAAAAAAGATCTGTGCCTTACTGCAGCGTCAAATTGGATTTATCTTCACATACATTCCCTTCTGGCAGCTTTTCTTGTGTTAACGTTGCTCTGATTAGCTGTAAAAGATTGAGCAGATATTCTTGAAATAGGTTGTTCCTAAGGGCCACTCTGATGTTTATCCTCTTATAGTATGGCACAGCTGGGAATGGCAATTTACTCTTGTAACAGGTTGACCAAGGATCAGCTGCAGTATTAAAAGATTAGTACCCAGTTAATTTCCAGTGAGCTGTTCTGTAATAAACTCAGCACGTTGATGTGGGTTTTCAACATTTTAAGGCCTTTCTCATTTACATAACATTTTATTTGAAGTCCAACTAAAAAAAAAAATCCCTGTGTTCTATAGGATTTATACCATGCCATTAAGAAACACTTTGATTTTAAGCTTATAGTTTATATAATGATAGTGATGTATATATTTGGACATCTGGACAATAGCTTTGACAAAGCCAACAAGCCACTCTTAACTAATAGGTTGCAGTGCTGCCATCCAGAACGAATGAGAAATATGTGGACTTAGTAATAATAAAAATCCAGTTAATTTGCTTTCAAGGATTATTAACATGATTCAATCTTACTTATTAATGACCTCTGTACCTACAAAATTGAATACAGCTGTTATAACAATGTTTGTATTTACCTAGTGACCCTGCTGTAAACAGCTATCACCGTAGCGTTGCAGATCCACTTATATCTCATCTTCCAAGCGCTTAGCTGCTACACGATTAAACTGATTTCTAACGAACTCGAGGCTGTATTCTGTGCCAGCAGAGAGTTAGCAAAACTTGGGAAACGTTAAGAAACCTGCATGTAGTCTAAGCACAATTTCTCAAGGAATCAGAGAGAAAATGAACTGGGGTGAGGATTTCCTGACTAAACTTTCAGTACTGTCTTTCTAGCAGTTCTTAATCCTGCATTCCTCACAGTACCCCAGATACTTAGTGCAGTGCAGTAATTAGGTTCAAGGAAGGCCACTGTTTGTGGGACAACAACAGCAGCAGTACAGTTCTTAGCCTTAAATTCATTAGGCATATCAGCACCCTCATTCCTCACTGCCCGCTCCATTCTTCAGAGTTACGGAGACAAGGGCTTGCGTGGGGCTTATGCTCCAAAGAACAAACTTTCTGTGTAGGAATTGGTAGGCAGGAGATTCGGCAGCGTGCGGTTCTTTGTCCGGTGTCTTGAATTCTGCCGGATCTCTTTCCGCTGCCCTGGATACAGCAGCGCTTTGACATTGCTTTGGATTGTAGCCACGCTGGATGCTATAACTCTGTTTTTCTCCTGAGAAAAGATGGTGTTTTCTGATCAGTTCTAGTCAGTTGTTTAATGTTAACTTTTATATGTAAGATCAATTATGCAAGGAAATTGAAAAATGCCTTTGCCCTCAGAGTGAGACTGTCTTTCTGTGGACGATGAGCAACACAAATAGGAATCGGAGTGTTTGTCTTTTGGCCTTGGGAGCTGTTATAATGTCAGCAAGAGTTAACGAGATGCTTGTGTTGACTTTGTGCTGTGTCCACGGCCTCTCTGTGTCCAGCACGCTACGGAGCAAATGATTACAGACCTTCTATGGATGCTGCGGCAGCTTCTCTTGAACCACAAAAAAGTTGTGCCAGCTCTGCTCAAAATAATTTAAAGTGTGCTGGATTTGCTTACTTGTGCTGTGCGTGAACGACAGATGCAGCTGAGCGTGTGCCTTTCCTGCAAAATCTAGAAGATGCGTTGGTAATTTAGCAGGTTTTGAAGCACTGGATGTTTTGCTCAGAGGAGCCTGTGTTTTTTTCATCTTTTAAGCAGCATCATCTCTGGTTCATGTATGATAAGAAGCGATACTATTTTTAACCATGGGTATTTGGTTGGTTTTCTGCCGGTTGTTTAAAAAAAAAAAAAATCTGTTACTGAAAGGTTGTTTTCCTTGTTTGCATGGCTGGCTTGTGAGAGCTTTCATCGCTTGGTTTGGGTTTGCTGATGCCCCACTTTGCATCTAAAACATCTTGGCAAAGAGCATGGAGTGTTTTTCCTCTTCTTCCCCAGAGGCTCTGTGCAAACTTCTGCACTGGCTAAGCCTGCCCTTTTCCATATGTTTAAAAAATAAAAAGCAATTACCCCTGTTGTCAGACAGCCGTCGAGTAATGCGCATCCTTGCCTCAGAGAAGGTTCCCAGCCCCTGCGATGCTCCTTGTTCATGGAAGCCGGGCACATAATACCACAAAATAAAATCCAGGATGGTGCCATCAGCCTGTCATTGGCTTCAGAGGTTGAAAAAGCCCAAAATTTAATGGACTAAGCTCTAAAGTCAATAAAAGACTGTTTTGCCCTTACTAGTCTTGGCTTGAGATAAAAGTAACTGTGGATGATGTGTTCAATTGGTAGGAATCACACGCAGTGGAAAGCGCATTAGCATTTCAGATTTATAGTATTTCTAGTCCAACACTATGTGTCAAACGATAGTCAGTAATTTCAGCAGCAAAAGTAAAACCCGTGTAAAAAGTGATTAAGGAACAATATGTCCAGGGGGCAAGATGTTTTGAGTAAGTGGTTGGCCTTTGTCCTTGCTTAAATGTTTTTAACCTTTACAGTGTTATTAGAGGATCGTAGATATATTTATAATGTGCATTGGTATTTGCAGTCGAACAGAAATCTTGAGCTAATGTTAGAGCTTATTAAATAAGGTGTTGAAAGAGATAAATCACAATGGATGTATTTTTAACATGAAAAATAGATTTTGTTCATTGTACTTTAAACGGAAAAAACCTCGCATGTTGTTGAGATAAATAAGTGCTGAATTACATAAAAATTAATTTTGAATCATTACTGTTTAGTTACAAGTTTCTGAAAACAGAGTTTGATAATCAGAAGACTGTTAAAATGTTAAGCATCCTTAGCAGTAGCAACTGCTCTGAGCCTTATGCTGAAGTGTGAAATTCAACCTCTTGTGTTTCCTTTGTTAAGGTGCAGTTGTTGAAGATATTTACTGTATTTAAATTTTACAACACGAACTTCACGTGCCTAATTGTTAATTACATTTTGCCACCCTGCTGCAACAGTGTACAAGGCCTTGTAACTGAACATCGGGCTTAAGGAGCTTTCACTGGGCTCAACAGGAACTCTTCTTTCAACCTATTTTAATTGCAGCAGCTGCCTGTCTTCCGACAGAAGCGTCGGTGGGGAGGGAGATGCCTTCACAAAGGAGTTTCTCCCGCCCTCCCCGGGAGGAGAGTACCTGGGAGACTCTGAGCACAGGGTAAGGATCCCCAAAGGGCTTAGCACATTGTAATGCCGAGAAAAATGAGACTTCTCGTGCTGGTGACAAACCCGTACCTCTGAGAATCATGTTGTGCCTCTGAGCTTTGTACTCTGGAAGTGAGAGTAGAGGAATTGACTCCTTCCCAGCAACTGGGTCAAGCGAGCGCAGCAGAGGCCGTCTGCCTTCTTTCCTTAATCATCCGTCTGCCTGAGAGCCGGCATCTTCAGTCTGAGGGAGTCTGTGGGGTATCTTAGGTCATCTTTGTCTCACAGTAAGCCCTGTGTCTGCCAGCAGACATTCACAGCATCAGCCCTTGCGGTATTTATATATTGCTAAAAGAAAAAATTGTTGGAGGTAACTGGAGTCCTCCTCTCTCCTCAGCTTTTTCCACTTCTGTGTTTCTCTCTCCTGTAAGGCTTATTTTAATCTTTGTTTCGCACAACAATGTTACGAGATGATAGAAGTTAAAAATTTTGGCCAGGACCAGAACAGCTGTATGAAGAGTTATGAAAACAGAGGCCTATAGAGTGTTAGCTTCTTTTCCTCCTAAAATCACTGTGTGTTTACCCACCTCTGCCGCCACTAAAGTAATTTAAAAAAAAGAAAGAACCCAAACTAAGTTTGCCAGCCCAGGTGGAGAAGGGATAAAAGAGAGTTGAGAAAATGTTGCCTTGTGCCCCTGGAGCTACATTACTGAGAATCATACAGATACTAAGACAGAAATACGTATTTTTATATACATGAATTGCAAATGATTTGCAAGTGTCAACAGAAGACTTGATTGCAATTGAAACTGTGGAATTCAGGGTCTTTTTGTATAAGCAACAAGTGATTTAGGTCCACAGGTGTAAGTTGCTGATGGCTCTTAGGGGCTGCACCTGGCTTCCTCAGCAGAGCTATGTGGGCAGCTGCTCCGAGGAAGCATCTTCCGAAGTTATTTTAGTTGCTGTCTCAATTTTCCGGGCT
Source organism: Chionis minor (assembly GCA_013398295.1). Lineage (NCBI taxonomy): Eukaryota > Metazoa > Chordata > Aves > Charadriiformes > Chionidae > Chionis > Chionis minor. Next base: position 259,471 of record VZSF01010833.1, on the reverse strand, counting down.
GTGTCTTTACTGTCTGTCTTTGCTAGAATTCTAACAGTAGCGTAAGGCAGAGGTGCGTGCTGTTCCCTTGCAGCTGGTCCTCAAACCTCAGGTTGGCCACTTGTATCGTACCTTCCTTTGTAGCAGGTGAGCTACCTGAATGCAAAAACAGCCTTCCCGAAAAGGTGTTCTGTAACTGTCTGGATCTCTCACAGAAGTTTCATAGAAATTAGTGCCAATTAAGTGCATTGCAAAATCGCAGTATGTAACACAAGCACGCTGTGCTTGATTCTTGCTTGCCTTAAGCTGCATGCCGTCACTCTCACAGGTGCAGAGCAAGAGGTAGGAGTGGAAATTGCCACCAACTCAAAACTCATAACGCTTTGCAGATTGGTGGAAATGACTAATCAAGGTGCAAAGCAACAGCTTTCAGAATGTGGTCCTGAGTTCTTAATAGAGCTGTGGTTTTGCTAGGTCGGGAATGGCACAGCTGTGTATGTTTCCTTGTGGTCCAATGGGCCAGTGGAAATAAATTTACTTTATTCTTTTAATCTTTCTCATAACCTTGTTAATTTTTCACTAGCTAGCATGCATCTCAAGGCTGAATCCTGGGCTCTGCTTTGATACAGCTAATGAAAATTGCCACTCCTATCTGCATCGTTAGCCTAATGTTAATTAATAATACTTAGTATTTTGCACAGTCACTTGTATCTTCAAAGCACTTAACAGTTATTAACTAATTAATCCTCACAACATGCCTGTGAGTTGGAAGGTAAATAAATATTACCATTCCCCTTTTAGCAAAGGGGGAGCCAAATAGGAAGATTAAGTGATTTGCATGGACTTAGTGGCAGAGCTGGCAAGAGAACTCCTGCGCTTTAGTGCTCGTGCTTATCCTTCCAGCCACACCGGCTCAGTGTGAATTAAAGCCTTTGCAATTATCCTGTGTAGCTTTTCCAATTACTGTAGTACCTTTCCAGATACAAAGTTTATCTTGCATCTGTGGTCGTAACTGTCATAATGAGGGATGGCTGCTGCCCAGTGGTGCAGACCTTCCCATGTCCCATCCCACAAAATATGTGGGCAATACCAGGAATGAGGCTACAACTCCCTTGTACTTCCCCCAGTAAATCCATACCAGGCCTATATTTAGAAGGGGACTGTTCAGAAGAAAAATCCTGAGTCTTCTCACCAGGCCTGATTAAAATATATGTAATACCTGGCCGTTGCTTTTACAGAACAATATTAATTACTTATACTGCAATTTCACTCGATGATGAACCAAAGCTGGAACACCTCAAAACGGTAAGTCGTGCTGTGGAGACAGTTCTGTCACTCACACTCACAGTCTTCGAGGAACATTTGTGAAACTATGGGAATTCTGTGTGATTTGCTAAAATATTGTGAATATTTTTGAACGCTGTAAATTATTTTAATCAGCATAAATTATATTGCCATTAACCAAGGTCCTATACTTTCCTTGGAGCTTCAGTGTTCTGCAAGATCACCTCTTAAATGACTCCAGAAGGCTCTGGGTAAGTTTTTACATTGACAAAGGCTACAAATAAAAATGTGGTCTAAATACTGGAAAATATTTATGTTAGTGAATGTAAAGAATGCCACTTTTAATGGGTGTATAGTTCAAAGCTCAGCTTCTGCCTTGTCACCCTCATCTGCTGGAAGAGCCATTTCCATCCTTTTACAAGAAGAGGGGGTCACGGTAAGGATGAAGTGCCTTGGCAATAGTGCTGGCCACACAGTGTCAAGTGGATCGTGAGGACGTGTTCCGGGATCCGCTCCAGCAGCTGCAAAGAGCTCGCGTGGCTCAGTCGTAGCCCTGCCTACCCTGGCATGTCCTTCTCTCTGTTCCCTACACCGTGGAGGTGGTGAAGGCTCGGCGGTGGCAGCTCTGGGACACCCTGCTGGGGGTGAAGCTGGAGTGCCTTCCCCTGTGCTGATGGTCAGTCTAGCTCAGGTGCAATGAAGGAGGAAACGTGGCCCGGTCGACCTTCGTGCCTTTCGCTGTGACAGCATTTGATCTCTTCTTTCCATCTCCTCTGAGACACATCTTGGGGGCTCTTTCACAGCTGAGAGAATTAACGCCTTAATTCTGCTGAGCTTTTAAACCTGAAGGCAGAGGTATTTGTCTCTTGTCTTTTATTCCCTGTGGCCTATGGTACTGGTCTGTAGTGTATGGGCTGAAGTGTTAACAGCTGCCATGGAAGTAGGAAGACCCCGGGCTGTGGGACGAGAAGGTGCTAGGTAGAGGATTCCCATGTCCTCCTGTGTCAGCTTATCCTGGTTACCACACCCTGCCTTTATCCGAATGGCTCCTGCTTCTTGTTTTGACATTTGTGAGAGGAATGAGCTCAACATTTTGTTGAGATATTATCCCTATTTTGCACTTGTTAATTGCCCATTAGAGCTGGGTGATCTGCCAGAAAATGGGTTACAGAAACTGGAAGCATAAGTGATTTTATCTCGAATTTAGCAAAAGCTTTCAGCCAGAGACACAAGTGCGAGTCAGGATACATGGAAAATGCTTTCTAATGTTTTCTAAGCACTTGCTAAACACTCTCCCCCTGTACTCAGCAGTGGTGAGGCCCCACCTCAAACACTGTCTTCAGTTTAGGGCCCCTCACTACAAGAAAGACATTGAGGTGCTGGAGCTTGTCCAGAGAAGGGCAAAGAAGCTGGTGAAGGCTCTAGAGCACAAGTCTTATGAGGAGCAACTGAGGGAACTGGGGGTGTTTAGCTTGGAGAAAAGGAGGCTGAGGGGAAACCTTATAGCTCTCTACAACTACCCGAGAGGAGATTGTGGAGAGGTGGAGGACGGTCTCTTCTCCCAAGTAACAGGCAATAGGGCAAGAAGAAATGGCCTCAAGTTGTGCCAGGGTAGGTTTAGATCGGGTGTTAGGAGAAATTTCTTAACTGTGAAAGGGTTGTCAAGCACTGGAACAGGCTGCCCAGGGAAGTGGTTGAGTCACCATCCCTGGAGGTGTTTAAAAGATCTGTAGATGTGGTGCTGAGGGACATGGTTACATGGCGGACTTGGCAGTGTAAGGTTTACCATTGAACTTGGTGATCTTAAAGGTCTTTTCCAACCTAAATGATTCTGTGATTCTAAACAGAACATTCAATTTCAAAAACACCAAAAATTTAACTCCTCAAAAATCATGTTTTTGTTTTGAAAGTGACGGCTTCATTGTAAGAAACAACATATGGTGGTTTTTATGAAATCCAAACTTAGAACTTGCTGAGCAACATATTTGCTTTGACTCAAAATGGCATTTTGGATGTTTTTTCGTGTTGTTCTGATGGTAAGAATACTTTGCATTGAATGATAACGTGTTGGATCTTTGCATCAATCCTAACTCTTTGGTAGTTCAGCCACTAGTCCAAAAACTATGGTTTGTACATCTTGGCTCTTAGTCCAGTTCTAAGTTCATTTGTCATATGCATCTAGGTGAAATTATTCCCACCTTTTTCCCCTAGTGATTGCCTTGCTGATGAGACTTTTTGCTCAGAGCAGTAAAATACCCATGTATTGCTTGTGCCAAAATGTTTATATATCAATGGTGGCTCCTTCCCCTACTTGTGTTGTAGCAGCTTGGAGATACCTGCCAAGGGCTGGGCAAGCGTTAGAAGGGCTACATGGACCTGTCCCCAGGAGGACTGGGACATACAGCGTGTCTCTAGCATGATGCACCCACCATCTTCTCCACGGGGATTCACTCCCACTCAGAGCTGGGCATAGTCCCATACTGCTCACAGAAACACTGGGAAAGCTGACAAAGCCTAGAGAGGTCATGTGGAAATGGTACCTGTATTCCTCCATACAACCCAGACGAGTTTAAGAGGATATTCACCTCTGACTGTTCAGACTGTAGAGTGCATTTTAAAATTGTGCTTCAGATCACCATCCCAACGACTCCCGCTGGCGTCCTGATAGCGAGTGAAATGGTCTGTGCTGCCAGAGGCAGAAGGACAGGGAGCAGAGAAAACACAACAGCTTTTTGCAAAACGCTCTCCTGATTTGCCACCCACCTAACATCAGAAAATGCTTCTCTGATTCAAATACATATTTAATATTCTGTACATAAAAATCCTTCCTGCTCTGTTAAGCCAGTGTCAGATCTCAATGGAAGCAGGCTTTATGCTGCTTTTTAAGAGTCCACAGAGCTGCACTTATAAATGGCATCATTTTTCATGAGAGTGGGTGCTGTCAGCAGGATCTTCAGAAATTGTGGGCTGAACAGATCGCTTTATTTTCAGCTTAATAAAACTCTTGCTATAGCTAATAAATTGGGTTTTGTGGATTTTCAGAGGAGCAAAGTGATCCCAGTTATCTTTCCTAGCAAGCTGTTCCTTTGCCTTCGCAAAGTAGGACAAGTATTTGGCAGGGACAGCTACGGAGCTGCCGGGGAACTCCAGGTCAGAGCTGCAGACTGTTGCAGCAACGCCTGAGGCAAGATGAAAAATTTGATTAAAAGGAATTTTCAAACACAGGCTTTTGTCCTGTGTTTAGGTACGAGCAGGAGGGTGGGAGGGAAGTGAACCTTACGACAGGTGGCATGGCTGTGGTGCTCAGGTACCCCCTCGTTTTCTGGGACAAAGACTGTCTTTTTCTTGTGTGTTTTTTGGTCTCACATGAGGGTAAGGTCCCTCCTTTGGCTATCTTAGCACCAATCGTGGGTCATACTTAATAATAGCAAATTTAGCAAGTGTGCAATCTGTAGTCAGCATGGCACAGTGAGTCTTGCATCCTATCTGCCACAGGTGTTGCAAAACTGTATTTAAAATGGCAATTGGGAAGTGCAGAGTTTCCAAAACTGTTTTTCACTCTTTCTACTTTGATCCCCGACTACCTCCAGAAAGGGGAACGTGTAAAGATGCTCTCAACACGTTTTGCCGTTGTTTCCGGCTGTGGCACCTGAATGTGTGAGCAGGGCGAGTGCTGCCGTGTTGTTTTCCTCAGATAAGCAATGGCTGGGGCCGTGGTAATCTTTCTTTCACTCCGTCCAAACCTGACTGCTCTCCTTTCGCAGGCACGCGCTATTTGGCCAGTGATCCGCAGCCAGTCATCCAGCTTTCCCCGGTTACTGGTATGTTTTGAACAAACACAGATGAGGGGAAGTAAGAGACACTGCATTAAAATGCTTTCTGCCCAGTCCCTCAAAGAAAGGTCCTCGTACAAATGCTTGACATACAGATCATATTCGACCTTTGATCATCTGTTGTTTTGTTGTAAGAAAGCACGCCATCATTTGCCACCGTTTAAAATAGACCCAAAGGAAGTCAGGGTTTAATCTTCACCTCAAACACATTGAGCCCTGTATTTCCTAACCGTGCTATCTGGTTTCCTACACCTCAGTCCTACTAAGTTTAGTTCCTCCCAGCCAGCTGCTAAGAAGGAAGGGAAACTGTGTTCGCTGTGGATAAAGCATTCGCTGTCCGCAGCTCTCCCAGCCTTTACATACTGAGGGGTAGACAGCAATAGAGTTTTGAGGTTTCTCAGTTTTTGAAAGAAATGTGTATTGCGAATTCTTTTCCCTCTTGCTCTTCATTTGTCCTGTGGGTTTGTACATTTAAATCTTTGATGCCATGCTTTCTTGGGCTTCTCTAGGAAGAACATTATTACTTGCATGCTTAGGCATAATCATTTAGTACTTATGAATATCATGTGGTCATCTAGCACCATTGCTAGATTTGACATTAGAGCGTTACGTGTTAATTAATATTGTATCAAATCCAGTGCAGTCACTCAGGTCTTTCATCTTAGTAAATGAATGAGTAGGAATATATAATGTACCATACAGGAATTGAGATTGCCTCACCAGAAATCCTTATTTATCACAGAAAGTAGCTGCATAAAATAGTTGTGGTAAAACTGACCTATTTTCCCTTTATATCAGTATGATTCCTTGTCCGTTTACTTCAGGCAAACAGATTTTTATCAGGGAGGAACTGGCTGATTCCTTTTTCAGAGGTAGTCTCGGGCTCTGCAATGACAGCCACAGACCTCTTTCAGCAGCATGTCTTTTAGGGACCTGAAATATTTATTAACCCAATTGCTTTTCCCCCCTAATTTTTGGGAGAATTACGATAATTTTGACATAGCTGTCCCCGCTGGGTTATTGGGCCACGTCTGGCAGCCACAACGCGCAGGTGGTTCAGCGTCCACGAGCAGGAGCTGGCCGTTGGGGGAGGATTTGGCGAGTCTGTACCCCTGCTGTACAGCAATCTATTTCCCTAGTGATAGCGGGGCACTTCCTGGCAGAATTTTGGGTTTGGATGATTTACAAGGCAAAAGTCTTCACAACATTAATATCTGTGTGAAACCTACAGGACTGGGAATACTCATTCTTTGTCCCACCCCATTCTACTAAACATTCCTCCTTTCTCTTGTGTTCACCCATCTCCCGCATTTCAAATCACAGAAGGAAAAAATCCGGATGATAGAAAGGATTTGTAACACCATTACAAGAGGCAAAAGAACCTGAAACACCATTGCAAGAGGCAGGAGGAGCTTAGACCTTTCGGTGTTTGTATAGAGGTGCTGTTTTCCTTTCCTAGAGTTGCATACAGCTTTATCTGAATTGTTGTGATGTTTCCATAACATTATATCCTTCCACCCATGCTTGGTCCTTGCTTTTGAATAGCAGCACTCGTAAATTCAGGTTTGAATTTGATATCAGGATCCGCTTCTCTTAGCAACAGGGTGAATAAAAACATCCAGTTGAACATAAAATACAGTAGACTTCTGTAGAATATTAATGTAGGACAAGAAAAGAAAGGTTAACTTCATCAAACTTAAAGCAGGTTAGGAAACACTATCCTGCAGTTTAATCTTAATACATGGATGTATCTCATTCCTTCCCATCGTCCCCCCAAGTAATTAGCTAATTCTCCTCTCATTTTACCCATTTTTAAAAAGGGATAATTCATAAGCTTCAACATTCCCATTTTCAATTAAAGGCAAATTGGACCCGGTGTCTGCATACATTTTTAAAATGAAGCAATTAAATGTGTGAAGGAAAAAGCAAAACACGGTTAATACAAAGCATTGTCCCACAGATAAGGGCAGAAAATGCACAGGATGGGGATGTAAAGCAAATGCTTAAGAAAAAAATTGTCTGGAGCGTGTAATTGAATCAATGTAATCCAGTCACGGAGGCAGAAGTGCCTGACACTAGTGCTGTATTAGTCTGCTCCGAGATGGCTGAAAATATAAGATGAAATACTTGGATGCTAACGGCTCCAGAAAACTACTGTAACGCATCCTTGGCCAGTCAGGACTGGTTAATACAAAATTTAAAGCTGAAGGTCCTTCTGAGCCAAAGCAGACTTCTGTGATGAGGAAGCTCCTAATAGACTGAATAACCCTGGTGAGTAGTCGCCAAACTTACTGTGATACCAAATGAGATCTTAATGTGATACCAAATTTGTCTGATTGTTCTCACAAGTGTTGGGATTCATAATCTGCCATCTTTCCTTCAGCTGGTGCGTACATAGCTCATCTCACTGGTTTTAATGCAAAGTCCAGTAATACTCAGCCTAGTTAAGGATGGCTAAGTAGCCCAGATTAAGAAGCTTTAAAAAATGTTTGCTCCAGACCCAGCGGTGTTGGTAATAGCATCTCAGTGACACTTCCCAGTTACTGTAGACTCGGAGAACCATTTACTATCCTCGTGTTATTCCGAAGGTAACATGCTGTAGGTTTGCAGTAACACCTTTTGTCTTTATCAGTAATCTTAACACTTCATCTGTATTTCACTTAATAGCTCCAGGAACAGACGCCTCCATTCTCTGGAAAAAACGGTCAGCAGGAAAGCCCAAATCCATCCGTTTGCCTGTCATGGGTTGAGCAAATGGTGCTGACACCAGGAAATGTGCAGCACTTGATGCGTGTGTTTTGTAAGTGCGTGGATGCAGCTAGCAGGCATTGCGTGCAGTCAGCACTTCGGAGTGCTGACAGCATCCTGACAGATAGTCATAGTGGACTGAAAAGAGGATAAATGACTATAAAAAGCATGTAATTACATTTTTATGTGCATAAATATGCACATTAGCGAAGACGTCAAAAAATTACCGTCTATCACAAACTAATGTATTATTTAAGTGACTTTTTGAGGTGTAAACAAATTTTGAACTATTTTAAGAATACAGTATTTTTTGGGATGGTAGTTCAGGCTTTGCATGTACCCATGGTGGGGCAGAGGAGCTGTGCAGGCTGACTGGCAAGTTACTGCTCTTACAATGGCTGTCCCCTTTGTAAAAGGAGACCAGCACGGTGTCCTCTGCCCACAGACAGAGGGGCAGTTTGGCAAACTGGAGCAGAAAGAGACTCCCTGGACATGGCCAGGAGTTAGGTGACCACCTGGAGAGGTGGTGTGAGGTGAGAGAGTAAAGGAGGGGAGGGCTGGTGACTCATGGCTGTCTAAGGAGACAGACTGATGGCAGACGAAGTCTTGGAGGGAGGTGCTAGAAATAGTCATGTAACGTGGCAAGCTTAGCTTTATCCTGCTCAAATGTGGACGCTTGGACAAGATGTGCAGCCCCTTTGCTGTCAGAACCAGGCTGCGTTTGCACAAATGCCGAGCCGCTCGGGTACTCCTGGAGTGAAATTAGTGGTGGAGTCTGTAGGTCCCCAGCACGGCGTGTCCTGCAGCCACCCATGAGGCAAAGCAGCCTGGCCAGCCGGTGACCCGGATGGTGGGAAAGCGCCCGGTCTGGTTCTGAGGGGAGGCGAGCATGCAGCAAGCTGGTATAAATGCAGCTCTGCCTGAGAGGGCAGATTTCCAAAACAGAGTTTGAGAAAAATCTCTGTGTGTAAATCGGTTCCTTCAGGAGCTTGAGGAGAATGCTGAACGCTGGGTTTACACAGACATCAGCTCCTGCCTCTGATCTTCTGCTCTCGGCTCAACTCTCACTCTTCTTCACAGGTCTTCGGCCACCCTCCACATTGCTCCACCGTATGAGGAGAAGAAAATCCTACATCAAGATGCCTTAACCATCATCCCACCATCTACACCCTCCTTGGAAACCTGTCCTGGTTGTCTAACACAGCTGCAGGCAGGCTGGAGTGAGCCGAGGCCTCTGTCCCACTGAGCTCTCTGCCAATTTTGCCTCTTCCCGTGACATTTGTGTTTTGGTTGGTGTTTTTACCCTGCCTGTGGGGCAGCAGCCAGCTCACTGCCATGGGTGGCACGATGATTTGCCTCCGGGACTCTGGCACTCGAGAGGGTCCTCACAGAGGTCTCAAGAGGTGATCCTTAGAGCTGAAAAGCGCGTGGTAAAAGGTTTTTGGGGACCTCCCTAGGGAGTGATGTGGTTTATGTGTATACAGCATCTCGCTATCCATTACAAAAAAACCCATGAATGAGCTTTGATGGCAGGTCTGTATTCCCGACATTACACCAGTGAGTTACTGTGCACATTGCATGACATCCGTGCAGAGCCTTGAGCAATGGATGACTAAGTATCATCTGACTCTGTTATTAAAAAGTAGGTGAATGTGTGTGTTTCACTGAGGAAGCAAATGATGAAATTGGGGTGACATGCTTGGAAAGATCTCCATTTCAAAACTCCTTTTTCCTTTTCAAAGGAGTTGTTGCTAACAGCGTCAGGTGGGGCTGGAAAAAGCCAAAATGATAAGAAAGCAGTCTTTTGCTTTTAGGTCTTTTGGAGTTACGATAGTGAGATAGTGATAGAGATTTTATTGTGTGTGTTTCCAGTGTAAAGCTGTGGATCAGGCAGATTTCCTGCTGCCTTTAATATGAATTGGGTTACTCTTTGAAGTCAGACCTGGTTGGATGTGCCCGGCTGTGCTTTGAATTTAGAAATCAAGCATTGCTCCCCGCAATGACTTTTTAAAAAAATTGATTTTCTTAATGTAAATCATCTTCTAAGATGACCTCGGATGAGGCAAATCAATACAGGACTGCTGAAAGCAGCACTCGCTCTCAGCAGAAATGCCGACGCCGGAGTCGGGCAGCTCCAGCTCACCTGCACCAGACCCTGGCCGCTCATCCTGGCCCCAGGGAGCAACCGGCACCCTCACATGCACGGAGGTAACGTGGAGGGTGATTTGGACCCATGAAGGTCCTTTCAGTTGTACCAAAGCAGCAGGTTCTTGGGGAGACACTGCAGATCTTCAGCCTCACAGGGCTGTTTTGTGAGACGAGGTCACTGGGACCCCCCGAGCAGGAATAATGGTCTTCGATTAGTCTGTGGCATCGCTGGGATCCAGGGGATTGCAGGCTGAGCAGTCTGGCTCGGGCGGTGCACCGAGCACGATGCATGGCCATCGCTCACTAGAGGTTATTTCTCTCTGTTATTTTAAATATGGGCAGGAAGAAGAGAAGCTTTTACTGCTTTAACGCTATCGTGATCATGCATGCAGGTGTAACTTCTTTATGACTTTAAATATTCCTGTGAAAAGCACAGGTTATAACAGAAATGCAAACTAAACAGAAGGAACTCGATCGCCTGTGCATCACTGTAGTTTCCATTGTTTCCTGCGTTTGACTAGCTCAGAAACGCTGCAGGAAGTGATTTTTCTTGTGGTATTTTTGCTTCCTCCCCCAGCAGAGTGGAAGCATTACACAACGGCATGTGAAAATGAGAGAGGGACCCACGCCGCCGGTGGGCTGGGTCATGGGAATGCTGGATTTCTGCTTTCTGTGTCCGTTCCCGGCTCGGCAGCGGAGAGGCGAGGGAGGAGGGCCTGTATGGTGGTGCTCACCAGCTCTCAGCAGCTGGGAATGCCGGGTCCCCCTTGAGGGGGGTGTCAGGGGAGCGGGAGGGTGGGCCACGGGCGCGCACAGGGCTGGCAGGAGCGCACTGGCATCGCTGCCTCTCTCTCCTTGTTGCTCCATGCCTGTAGAGAGGCTGACCAACCTGAGGAGTCGCTTTGCATCTTTATGCCAATTTTTACTGTATCGGAATGAATCTACCCAAAACCCACATATAGCTTAATAAACACCTGGGAGGTTTAGCCGATTCCTCACGCGTACTTTATCGTTTTGAGACATTTTGGGATCTCCTGTGGAGATGTGAAGTGCCTGCAACCTTCCTCCATCTAGCCTGCACGCTGACTGGTCAGTATTCAGTCTGGTGAGCCAAAGCCTGTGTATTAAATCCTCCATTAAAGCTCTGCTGCTAACATTATGCTTATTAAATAATACAAACATTTTTCCTGTTTGCCAAACAGTGGGGATCCCTAGTGCACACTGGGGAGGCATGAACTATAAAAGCCTCCATTCTTTTTTAATTAGGCCATATCTAATTAAAATGATTGCCTGCCATTACTATCATTTATAAAGTGTTTTCCAACTCAGCGTGACTCATGGGGCTGTATGGAGACAGATTGCACTGCAATCTATTTGGGATGTGTTTGCCTGTGCTGTGCAATTGTCCTTTATCATCATAGGCAGGCAGTGTTTGTCTGAATTATTATTTAGCGTGTACTGCCAGCCATCCAGGCCGCTACGGTTTCTCTTATAAATTAACTGATTAGCCTGTTTTGCATATATATGAAATCTGGGTTTGAGATCCAGTCTGGGGCTCTGAACGGACAAATTAATTTGAAGGTAGAAGCAGGACTGTCCCTAGAAATCGCTGACGGGGAGTTTAACAGCTCAAGATGCCAGGCTCGTTCAGGAGTCAGCTATTGCAATCAGTGTGGAAACGCTTGCAGCCTTTCTGTTAATTTGGGTGGGAATGGGAACCGTTCCCTGCACTTCAAGGAGCCCACTCAAACTCACTCCCATAAGGAGTGACTCTTTTGGAGGGACCCTGGCCATTATATGGTGTAAGATGCCATAGGCAGCCTCATTAAGGAGGAGCCAGGTGTTCCCTCTGAGGAGAGAGTGGCCAAAAGTCAGCCTGGAGTGATGGGAAGAGGTGATGGGCTCTGGCGGGCAGAGGTTTTGCCTATATTTGACTGAAGAATAAAAGTGTTGCTGAAGAGAGCACAGGGTGCGGCAGAACGTGCCCCGGAGGGCACCAGCCCTGGGAAGGCATATGGAGCTGCCCGTGGAGCTGAGGGTGGTTGCTGTAAGCCGAGTGGTAGGGCCTGGAGAGTGCTGGTTTGGAGGCACCTTGGCCTGAAACATGCAAAGTAAGGCATGAGTGTGTGGAAACCCCAGATTTTCAGGCTGACAGCTGAGTTCCCAGGCATGGAGGACTGAGGTTTTGTAGGCTATAGGGTTCAGAGCAGCAGTTCAAAGGGGTCAGACGTCCTCCTCTTGGGAGGTATGTCTACACTGGCAGGACGGTGTGGAGTGGAGCAGAGTAAGCTCCCGTGAGAGCCGTTGGGTGCGGAAGGTGGTGGGGATGCGAGGGATGAGGAGCGGGCGAGGATGTGACAGCAGGATGCTCAGAGAGGACATGCAATGGCAGCGCCAGTCACTGATGGAGCAGCGTAAAGTAAAAAGCTCAGTTCTGCAAATTACAGCTTGCACGGGTGAGCTGAAGCTGTTGCTGCTGTCAGTGTAATGTTTACAATCACATTTCAGCTCTTGTTCTCTTTCACTTTCACACCAACTAGTATCTTTGGTAAGTTTTTCTTCCAGGGGTTATTACAGTGTGTGAAACACAGGTACGATGCTATTATTGTCTTTCCTTTAAGCCAGTACATCCCAAGTGAGACATGACGAGATGTGGAATTAGGTTAAAATTAAAATCTTACCATATATAAGTTTTTAATGTAGGCTTGCCCATCTGAGATCATAGCATCTTTATTCTGAATGCTGTACCTAATACAAAGTAAGAGGTAATACTTGCTCTGTGAGCTGATAATCTAAAAGGTAGTGCCTTTTAAAAAAAAGGTAATATTTTTAGCTTTATTTTATAGGTGAGGAACTGGGACACAGAGAATCAAATTTCTCCCATGTCATGCAGACTAAGAATTAACATGTGTCTTGAATTTCCAGTTTCGTCTTAACCACAAAAGCAAATTTTCTCTCTGAGTAGGGATGGTTTGTTCTGAATTTTAAAACATTTCTTAAACGGAGTGCTAAAATAATTTAAAATTCTTGCTGTGTTATGGTTGCTCCCTAGATGCTTGGACAACTAGCTTTATGGCTGCAGCCTTTTCTTCTCCTGCTGTGGATAAAAATACAAATTTTCATACCTTGTGCAAGAGAGTCTTTGCTATGAGTACTTCTTTTCTTTGTTGAACAGTTGCATGCATCATCCAAATATGAGCTTTGTACTATTTCTCGTGGTAAAACAACAATAATAAAACCACCCAGCTCTTTCTCCTGCAGACAAACACTGTGGTAATTAACATGAATGCAATTATTCATCAGCTTCCACTTCATGGCTTTTATGGGTAATTCTTGTGCTCTTTTTATTTCTCTTTAATTACATGGTAGGGTAGGAAGAAGCTGAGGCTGTGCATAGGACAAGGCTGGCGGTTGCCAGCTAACAGGGCTGAGCTTTGGAGTCATCTTTTCCTCCTGTGGAACACAAAATGAGTCGATGATCTGGCACCCAGGTTAGGTCCTGCTGCCATCACTGGCACCTCGGTTTTCTCCTCTGAGTTGCTGCTGGAGCTAAGGTTTTTCTGAGATGTTGCTGTGCTGAAGCTGGTGCTGAGCCATCTGGATTGCCACGCTCGTGTCCCACTGGAAGCCTAACTTGCCTTCAAATTTAGGAACGCGCTAACTGCACCTCCAGAGCTGAAGGTGGCATCTCGGGCAGATTTTGGTAGGGGCAGCTATTTTTTGCCAGCTATTACAGCAGAAGGCGTTGGGTTAGATTGTCTGGATGCCAGTGCCTTTTCGGTAATTTGCTTCTCGTTTCTTAATACAACAGTATTATTCTGGATACCTGAACTTCTCACCAGAAAAGCACTGGGTGGAGGGTGTTAAAATGAAATTAGGGGATAACAAGTTCGTACTCGTTTCTTCTGCTCTTTCCCTGGTGCAGCTGTGAGAGACAGGAAATCGAGCGAGACAGACCCTTGGGCTGGGCTGAAAAGGTCACTCGCTTCTGTCTTTGCCTCTCACAAAACCAGGCTCCCCCAAAGCAGGGTAATGCAGCTTACCCACCGTCGCTCGCCTCCCCGATGGCTGGGTTTGCTTTCCTTCCTGAGCTGAACACGCGAGTTCAGCGCGAGCTCCCACACCAAAGCACAACAGAGAATGGTAAACCTGCCTGTTTGGTTTCATCTGGTTTCACCGGTTTACAGCTGGGCTGAAAAAAAGTTTTCAGCCTGAAACAGCACCTTATAGCACGGGAGTTACTTCTCAGCGCCCTCGTACACAAAATGGTTGCAGCTCTTCCAAAGGAGGAAACCCAGCTCACCTCTCCCCCAGCGCTGGTCCTCCCTGGCAGGGCTGGAAAGATGGACCTGCCTTAGATCACCTGGGCATTGGCCAAAACTATCTGCATCTGAAAGGGAAATACTGCCAGAGCAGTTAAATTTAGCCTTATTAATTATTCCTGGCAGCTCATGCAGCGTCAATTAAACAAGGATTTACATTCCCTGACGTTTTTAGCATAATTTTCACTTTCAATCTATTTTAAGTCCTAAATATGCAATCTGTCTATTAGAAGATGGTCATTTCCCCAAATAATTTAAATTCATGTTATTTCATGCATGAAAAGAAAGGCTTTCTTTACTGTAAGAGATCATATACGTGCTATCAGCTTGTCTTTTTTATTAGCTTCACACGTGCTACCTGTTGTTTGGTTGCTTTTGTTTGCCTACTGTCAAACCCTAGACACCCTTTAATCCCAGCTCTCTATCTGGCAGAGTTAAGGTATGAAAAAATGGGGGTGGTGGTGGTGGGTTTTTGTGGGTTTTTTTTTCTCCAAGTGAGGAGCACAGCTAGACCACAGGCAGGTATTGCACCAGGAGCAGGGCAGCAATTCCAACGCCTGTAAGGTAACAGGACCTTACACAGAGGTGCAGCCACTGCCCTTAACCCTGCCGGGCGATGGGTGCTGTGTGCGTGAGAAGTGGCGCAGACATAGAATCGTAGACTCATAGGGGTTGGACGGGACCTCTGGAGACCATATGGACCAACCCCCCTGCCAGAGCAGGTCCACCTAGAGCAGGTTGCACAGGGTGGCATCCAGATGGGTTTCGAATGTCTCCAGCGTCGGAGACTCCACCACCTCTCTGGGCAGCCTGTGCCAGCGCTCTGCCACCCTTGAAGTAAAGAAGTTCCTCCTCATGTTGAGATGGAACTTCCTATGTTCAAGTTTGTGCCCGTTACCTCTTGTCCTATCACTGGGCACCACTGAAAAAAGACTGGCCCCCACCTCCCGGCACCATCCCTTTAAATATTTATAAGCATCGATAAAATCCCCTCTTTGTCTTCTCTTCTCCAGATTAAAAAGACCCAACTCCCTCAGCCTTTCCTCAAAAGAAAGATGTTCCTGTCTCCTAACCATCTTCATAGCCCTTTGCTGCACAGAGCCCTGTTGTCACCTTGTCCCACAGTGTGCCCCACGGAGCAGCCCCCTGTGCCATCCTCGCGCCCTGGGCGAGGGCAGGAGCTGCAGCAGCCTTACGCTCAAGCAGCAGCTTCTTCCCTGTGTGACAGATGCGTGAGTGGCATTTCTGTGGTGGCCGTTCCTATTGTATCCAATGCCAGGAGCGGAGGAATTTCTACAGTGGTACCAAGAGCGGAACTGAGCGTTGGGAATCGGAGGTATTGGAAGCAGAATTGTTGCTATGTTATGGCATCATGACATTATACCATGTGCTGTGCAAAGTAATGTGATGATCAATGAAGATAATTCAGGCAGCTACTTCTCCTTCCTTCCATGCACTGCCTTGTATTGAGCTGGTATTAATAATATTAAGCTTCCATTCTTGTCAGTGATAAAAGCAGACCTCTGTAAGCCGATTCGGCCATAAAAAGGGTAAACATCTATGTGCTGTAACTGAGCAGACGAGTAAAAGGAGCCCTCAGAGCTCAAAGCCTAATAATAATGTTTAAGAGGGTTTTGCTAAAGTCGCTGTACAGAGCAGGGTTGCTGCTGCCCTTGAAGTTAAGCACTCACATACGCTCTTTGTGTTTGCCAGCACGTCGGTGCAGGGACGGTACCAACTTGTGAAAAGCACCACATCCTTTATAGAATGTTATAAATGGTCAGACTTTCCAGACACGGAAGGACTAAAAATTTTTTGTTAACAGCAACATTTTTTTGAGGTAGAAAGAAAATCGCTGTCCAAGGATCTGCTTGGATCTCGCAGCGAGACACGCAAACACGCTCTGGAGACATCAGGCACACGGGGGTTTTACAGACACTGAATACCTTGGTGGCAAAGGAAACGCTCCATTCCCGCACTATACTTTATATCATAATTGTATTAATAGTTGTAACGGCGTGGTGGGTGTAACTGTGAAGTAAATATAAATTTGTGCCTCCAGTGAATAGGTAAAATCTGTGTTGAAAGACAGAAGCAGGTGTTTCACATTGCTTAATAAACACCTTCCCAAGTTGTCATTTCTCCATCTTCTACATCCACCTCAAGAGATTCAAAGTATAATGTCTGTTTGTAAACGTGATCAGGTGTGAGGCAGTAAAAGGAAAACAGTGGAGTATGAAGTGGTAAGTTGCACATTTGTGTACTCATCTACCGTAATATACTGTGTCTGGGAAGAATTTTAGCTAGAAAAATCATCGCAATATCATACGAAGGAGCATCATGCCTCTCTCCTCTGTTCACTCAAGAGTCCTAGGTGTCTGTGGAAAATATACAAATGTAACGCTCATTTCCTTTGCAGTCATACCTGCCACCCCTTATTCTTACAGTTCCTGATGATAATTAACATAAAGTGAGAGCTGGTATCTCTCAAGGAGCACTTCCTTTATCTTCATCAGTAGATTCATTTAAATATCCAAAAATGCTTGTGATGACAGTCAAAATAGATACCTCCCTAAATTCAAAAGAAGAACCTTTTATTCCTAATGTTTCGAGTGCTCCTTTATCAAAGAAGCTGATTCTCTGCCAATGCGTGTTTTGTGTAGCTGCCCGTGCTGGCGCGGAGGCTGCGCAGACCTGTCTGTGTCGGCAGCCTGGGAGGTCTCCAGTGGTACCCAGAGGGATGAGCTTTTAGGGTTACAAGGGGCAGGAGTTAAATTACCTTGTGGACAAAAAAAACCCCACTTGGGTTTTAGAACAGCACTTTAAACCTCTGTGAGGTCAACATGGAGAAAGGGCAGCTTTCAGCTGTAGTCTCCTTCAGCAACACCCAGCGTTGTAGCTGAAAATTTCCTAAGAAGTTTGTTGTTTTTGTCTGCAATATTTGGTTGCAGGTTATTACCTGCGTTTGTTATTGTTGTTCCTACTGAATCGATGGACTTTTAGAGCTGACGATAGCACCAAGAAAAGGGAAAGTGATCCCTGTTTCGTACCCAACGTTACTCTTGGCAGGGCTGAACAATGCCAGGAATGTACTGAGTACAGATGATGAGCAAGGGTGGGAACTAGGTTGTCACTTGTGCTTCGGGCAGATCATGTGTCAAAGATGCAGTTTGCTCACGTGCAAAAGGACAAAACCATCCCTGGCTCCTGTGCAAATTCAGCTGAGGAAGGATGCTGTCACACACCAGTAAAAACTGCCTGTGCCCCAACAGGTAATCACAAACCCTTATCTCTGAGCTCATTGCCCGGCCTTGCATTTAAATATTTTCCATTTTCATTTATTTATTTTTATTAGAAGAATTATTTTATGTTTTGACTATCCGAATGGCACTTTACTTGAATGGAGTACACTTGTGTGGCACTTCAAAGGCTTCCTTCTCCACAGCCATTTCCAGAGGTTTTTGTGCCTTTTGATTTTTGACAATTCCTGGCTTGGTCTTCGCTCTTTCATTTTTAAATAGGTACCTGGTGGTTGTCATCCATTGTGTTTAGGACTCAAGGTCAACACTGCCGAAGCGAGATCATGGATCACTGAACATCGATTGACTTCAAGACAGCATACACTTCACTAGAGTGAGTTAATTGGCACCTCATACTAATAGTGTTCTTAGGCATAAAATGTGGCCCCTGGAAGGATTCAAATAATCTTTTCTTTATTTTCAACAGGAATTTTATTTCCTAAGTGAAACTTTTTCCTGTGACAATCCCGTAAAGCCAAAGAAGCCTCACTGCAAGCTCATGTGATGAAAGCTGGGATTATTGGAGACTCACACCCAAAGTACTGTCCACAGGGACCACGTTAGTTCCTGGTGTAATTCCTGCCTCTGCAGCTTGGTCCTGAGAAACACTCATCTTGACTTCGTTTCAGGCAAGTTTGTTTATCCCTGGGATGTAGGGCCTGGCTGGCCGTGCCCATCCCAGGAATGGTGCAGGAGCCTCCAGGCGAGGTACAGCAGACATCCTGCCAAGGAAAACCTTGCACTTAGAAACACCGTCTTTAAATAACGTGTCTTACTTCTGTAAACTTGTGGCATCATTACATCAGATGCTTTTCCTTCTTGGAAAGTTGAAGGCAGCCAGCCTGTAAGAAATACCCCGGTGTTTCCCAGAGACTGATACAGCCACCTGTTTTGCCCCAACGTTGTTCAGAGTCACCTCCATCAGGTGCCTTTTGTTTGCCTGGCTGTGCCTTGCAAGGGAATGCAAATTGCCAGCTTGGGGATTTCTCTGGAAAGAATTTGCTGTGATTGTAGGGCATTGGGAAACCTCTTTTTTTTTTCTGTAGAAAGATGAGGGAGTTTGGCAAACACAGAATAGCACGATCTATTCATTTACAAGTGTGACTTTGAGTTTGTTTCCTTTCCCTGAGCTATTTATGCAGCGCACATTTGAAGGCAAGCTGTGAGTATTATGCAAAGAAATCTGCTAGCATGCAATCTCCAAGAGAAGATTTAAGATTTAATTTCAGGCAGGGTCTGGCTCGCAGCAGCTAATAGGAAGAACTGTTAAACTGCTCTGAGAGCCATAATAAAAATTTAGTGTGTTTAATGCTCATTACATTTCCGTGTTACATTTCTGCTGTGGTGAAAGGTGTTTGTGTGCACGGGCTGAATGAAAGGCCCGCTGATGTGAAATCATTTGTTGTCATTAGTTGCAGGTGCACCTCAGAGGGAACGTGGAAGCTTCATCTCACCCAGCCGTGTTCATGGCCATAAAGCAGCGCGTGGTTCTGCTGGTGAGCTCCAGCGAAGTGGCTGCTCTCCTGTGGCTGTGGTGCCCCAGGGCTTTGGGATCTCACCCCAGAGCTGAGCGGCAGCAGAGAGAGGAGAGGTCTGGTTTCCATCTGCCCACCCTGCATGAACACGAGTGAATTTAACTTCTATTTCTCTGGCTACAAACTGTCAACGTAGCAAGAGCGTGAGCTTAATGTAGTATCCTGGGCTACACTGCTAAGTTCATGTAGTCCAGCAAAGTCACAAGTGAATGATAATGGCTGTCGCCTTCTCTTCCGTTTTAGCATTGATCCGAGAGTGTAAATGATGCATTTCCTCCAGCTACTGCAGCCATCCCTCACTGGTGATGAAAAGCACTAGTAAACTGTTTTAGAAAAACAGGAACTTTGCATTGAAACCCCCTTAGCTGTGACCTCCACTGTGGAAAAGAAATACGAGCAGTCCTCACCACTCAGTCCTTACCCATTGTCAATATTATCTTTTCCCAGGAAACAGCTAGGTTCCCTGAGATCCCGGGTGCTGTAGCTGCATGGGGATGCAATCCCTGGCAGCGATGGAGACGGGGAGGCGCAGACTAAAGGTCTTAGAGAGGCTCTGCCGAGCTGGCATCTCCCTGCTCTGCCTGCAGAGAGCGGCTCTGTGGGTTTGCCTTCCCTGCCTGTGGAGACAGAGGTGACTTTTGGGTCTTAAATCTCCAAGTATGCGGAGAATTTGACAACTGCTCCGTGTTTCTGTTAGCACCGGCGTTGGACAAAACTCAATACTTTGTGACAAACGCCATAGCTAAGTGCGTTCGTTAAGAGAATGTATGAAGTAGCAGCTTTCCCCTCAAAGGTAATGCAGCCATCTTTTCCGATTGCCCTCCGGTACTCTGCCTGTGCTCTGCTCGTCGCCTGCACTGCGGCCAGGCATTGACCTACGGGTTTCAAACGTCCTTCCGTGACCTGCCCCATCACTTTGTCCACATCAGTGTCTTTCAGCCTGTGATAAATCAGGGCGTGATCTCTTGTGCCTATCTCTGACCACCTCCTTCTCATTTTTTTGGAAAACCCTTTTTCATCTCACTTTCTTCTTTTTTTCTGGCTGTTTGGTCTCCCAGATCCTCCTCCTGTTATGAAATGCACGCAAGAACATAATGGCAGTAGTTCATGGCAGCTGGTACGATACAAAAATCCAAATGTTAAAATAATATCCCTGAAATTAGAGCTGGTTGGTTGCATGATTTATTTTTTTTAATTCAAGTGTATTTGAAAATTTCCAATTAATATATTCCAATACCTAAAAATAAAATTATTTCTGAGAAAACTCCCATTTGTCTTGGTGTAAACCAGCAGAAGGATGTGATCCAATTAAAAGGGAGAACTCGGTATATGGCGTGTCTGCATGGCAGAAGACAAATGTCGAGGCTCCAACCCACTTCAGGGGGGGTCAGGATTTCGCTAATAAAGGCTACGCTGCTAAATCAAACTGCCTTGATTGCTTTCACTGGAAGCTCTGCTTGATTAGGCACAACAGAATTTGTCCTGTGGCAAGGGATCAGGAGAGGGAGAGCGCACAACTGAAATCAGCCCTGGAAAAAAAACAAAACCTGATTGTAAGAGGTGACTGAGCTGCTATACACGAGGCCTTATTAAATGGAGGCTCTTCAAACAGTCACACAATTACAATGGCTGTAAGGGGGAAGGAGTGTTTCATTAATAATTCAAGAGTAGGGAGATCTATATTTTGCGTCAGACCGACACTTTTTACCATCTGCTTAAAACCTTACTGTCTCATAACAACTATTACCAATACGTGGTTTTTTTCCCCCTTTTAGAGTAATTATGCTGCGCTTCCAGATTAAGGTATCTGAAGTCCAAGTATGAGTACACTGTTACAAACAGCAAATACTTACAATTGCTGTTCATTTTCATATGTTTGATTGGCAGCTGGTTAGTACATTTGTTTTTCTCAGTCGTAATTGTGATCCAGCAGTGGCCTTGATCTTGCTAACTGTTATATCGGAGCTTAACTGCATTCCTGTAACTAATCCCAATAGGCTCATTTTAAAAGGACATAGTGACTCAAATTCATGCCTAGTATAACTCTGTCGAAATTAGCACTTTTCACCAGGGATGAATTTATCTCAGTATCTAGAAGCGCCCTTAACGCACACAGAGGGGTCGTTAGCGGTGGGCCCTGCACATAACGCAGTTACATGGCTGAGCAGCCAGACACCTCACTGCCTGGCTCTGGAGGTGTCACTTAAATGAGTTTTTCTGGGTGTTCCCTGCCCCCAGGCTTCCCACCCCCCTCCTAGGAAAAAAGAAACAACCACCAGACCAAACTGCGGCAAATAACTACACGTGCTGGGTAAGGTTGTTGAGGGGGAACTGAGCTTTATGCTAAACACCATGAGCGGCTTATCCTGAAAATGGGAAGAAGATTCCGGCACTTGTTTGCCTGGGCACTTAAATTCCAATGCAAATTTCAACTGACACCTCTTATATGCTAATGATGTGGTTTAACCCCAGCCAGCAACTAGGACCACATGGCCCCTCGCTCACCTTCCCCACCCCAAGTAGGGCAGAGAGAAGAGGGAGAAAAGGAGGGGAAAGCGCAAAAACCCCAAACTTGTGGGTTGAGATAAAGAGAGTTTAATAGAACAATAATGGAAAAGGAAAACAACAGCAGTAGTAGTAGTAGTAACAACAAAATAATAACAATATCAGTAATAATAATAATAATAATAATAATGGTAAAAGAATATACAAAATAAAGTAATACAACACAAGTCGCTCTCACCACCCAGTGATGGGTTGCCCAGCCCTTCCCCAGCAGTGACTGCGGGTCCCTGCCCTCCGGGCAAACCTGCGTTTATATACTGAGCATGATGTCCATGGTATGGAATATTGCTTTGGCCAGCTTGTCCTGTCTGTGCTCCCTCTCAGCTTCTATGGAAGCTGAAAAAGTCCTTGACCGATGTAAAACATCATCTGGCAATATGCATTATCAGCACCATTCTCCTGCCAAACCCAAAACAAAGCAGCTACGAGAAAGAAAATTAACTCTATCCCAGCTGAAATCAGGAGAGCCAAGAAATATTTTAAAAGTCTACTGAATTGTAAATGAAACATAAATTTGGGCCTCTTGTATGGTGAGTGTTGTAGCAGAGGACTGCCAGCCTCTCTAGTCCTGCATTTTTGAGCATTCGCTGTTGAGAAATGTGACATCCAAAAGGTCCATATGGCTTTGCAGTCGGCTAATCCTTCTTCCCTCTGAGTACCACCCCGCAGCATGCAGCCAAGACAAGGATGAGATCGTCTTCAGAATATAATCCTGCACAACTGGGGGCTGACATCTGCTAAACTGTCTCCCTAAAGGCTTGTGCTGGCTGATGGCTGGTGACCCGGAGCTGGCAGAGAGTGGGCAGCGAGGAGCCGTGCACCTCTGCGGCTGCGGCTCCAGCCGGCTGCGGGCACACGGGCAGGGGGCGCAGAGATTCCACCCAGGAGTGGCAAAGGAGACATTTTAAAGAAGGGGTGAAAGGCCACGCCAAACATTTCCAACACTGCTCCTATCCAGAAAGGGAGGTTGTTCACTTAGATCTGTACAGCTCAATGTTTTCCACACACTAAATTTTGGAGAAAATGGTGGTAGACTGGTGTCCTGGTTTGGCAACACAGGACTAATTTCTGTTCTAATGCTCGGGAAAACTGAGCTTTTAGAAGACTTTAGTGTCTGAATTTGTGAAAATATTTACTTTACAGCCAGCTATGGTGTGTGGGTTTCAAGGTCTCGGTGTTTTCAACCTCACCAAACGCAGGGATGAGGAGGAGAGAGACCTGAGCACTTGACCCAAGCTGGCCAACAGGATTATTTCATACCATGAATGTCACATTCCATATAAATTAGAAAGTTTGCTGTGGAGCTCTCTCTCCCTTGATGTCGGTGATCCAGAGAGCTTCTTGCCCCGGTGCCGGACCCCTGAGACCTTCCCTTCCTCCCGAAGCCGTAGCGCTCCCAGTGTCCGACATTTGCTGTCCACTGCTGGGAATGCACAGCTTCCTACTCGTAGAATGGGCCGAGTATAATCCTTGTATATTTTCTATTGGTTTTGGGATCAATATTGATTCTTTAGTAATAACACTAAATAACACTAAATAATAACACAGTTATTACTGTTAATTATCTAGTCTTATTCTATTGAATCTGTTTATATTTCAGCTCCTGGTTTTCCTATTTTTTTCCTGATTCCCCTTGCTGCGTGGGGAGGGGCCATCGGGTGAGAGAATAATTGTCTACATGACAATAAATTGTGGTGGGTTCCTCAAACCATAACAACTGGTCATACTATTGAAAATATTTATTTAATTTTTACTCACAGAGGGGGAAAAATTACACTCTAAGCATATCATTGTACACGTCCATTTCTTTTGTATCCTTTCCTCTCAGATGAGTGAATTTGTAGGTTCTCTCTCTTGCCCTTGCACACTCGGCTGGGTTTCTGAGCCGATTGGGATCTCAATCAGAAATTGCCGGGCAAGGCAGTGTTCAGCCAGTTTATTCAGCTGCTGAATAGCACCTTATCAGCTGTGCTAAAACACAGCACATTTCACCACCCAGGTGGCTGAAACAGGCTTCTGCCTTTTCAGATTCATGGCAGGTTCTTTGCATATGCACCACCTGCAAACAACAGCTCCCAGTGATGCCTCTCCTTGTTCCTGCTGTCCCCTGCTGCAGGGAATGTCACAGCTGGTAAAGTTAAAGGCACCGATTCTCAGTGTAGCACCCGTCAGCCTGAATAGTGCTGGACCAGCACAAATCCTTGTATAATTGCATTTATAACGCAAAAAACATTTGAAGAAAAAACCCAAACCTCTTTATTTCCGTATGATGATGATGGCAAACTAGCAGGGCAGAAAAATTTGTAGAAGACTTGCCGTTCACCTTGATTAATGCAACTAACAACTTTGTACGAGGTCAGTGAAGTCTCCCTATATATATACGCAGCCCATGCTTCTGTTTACAATATTTTAACTTTTATACAGCCCCAAACGCTCCAAGAACAGCCTTCAGACAAGTTTAACCTAAGCTGCATTCACTCAGACTCTCAACAGAGACATCTCTAAGCCCACACGAATCCTGCTTGAGGAGGTTTGGTTTAGTACAACTGGCTGTTAGGGCTTCATGAGCTCTGGCTGGGCCACCTGGCCACCATTAGTCTCCCAGGAGACTGAAGACTGGGTTTTGGGGCTGGTTGATGGTTTGCTTTGCATCAGAGGTGTGCTGCGTGCCCCCGTGGGAGCTTCTTGGTGGTCAGCCTGGTGCTGGTGATAGTCCGACCTGTTCAGACTTGGTTCCTGCTCCAGGTTCTGGATCCCAGCATAGCTTCTCTGCTGCCAGAGCTTTGCCTGGCCTCTGCCTGAGCTCCAGCTGCCCTTTGGTACCTCCCTGGGAAAGGGGAAGTAAAAGCCAACACGTCAAACCCTGTAATTCAGCCTGCGTTCGTTTGTACGTCCTGCCTGTAAAGCCCATGAAGGAGGCAATATAACTGCAGCTATTTGAGAAAGGAATTAGTAGGAACAACTCTCCCTTGGAGGGAAGGAAAACCTCTTGTTTGTGACTGCAGCGTCAGATTCTGCTGCAGTTTGTGCTGACAGACTGGCTTTGCTGGGGGCCAATTTGTGCTGGTCATACTCGTGTCTTTCTGTTACCTACTGGCATGTTTTTACTTCTTTAAAAATACTTTGCATCAGTTTATCTAATTTGGATAGGAAACCTTTTGCTATCGCGTAAGCATTTATTGCTATTAAAATTGCGCCTTGGGTATTTGCATTTTCAGGCTGTTTTGTAAAGGAACCCTTTCTACCCCGGGTAAGGGAAGTGCTGTGGTACAGCATGCAGGTGCTTTTGACTCAGCTTTGTTCTCTTTGGCGTCCTCCTTGTGTCCAAGGTGCAGGGATATAGGAAGGTCTGTTGCAGGGAATGCGGAAGAACAAAAATGGGAGGAAGGTTAAGCGATACCTGGACAGGGCAGTTTTTTCCCTCACTTTTGTCTACCAAATCAGCTCTTTAGAAGAGAGCTCTATTATGCTTCTGTCTTTGGGTGGCCATATCTTACAGTCACCTTACTGGACTGAAGTTCATATGATCTTAGCAAGCTCTTTAAGGCAAGTTGTGTTTATGTTATCCTCGTGCCCCCGACACAACCTGCATCCTGTCGGAGAGCGTTGCTGCTTTGCTGTTGTATGCCAGAAGCCAGTTCTGATTTCTTCGGTGAGCTGTTCTCTGGCAGTCCCTCGCTCTCCTGTGGGTGAGATGGTGGCGCACAGAGCACCGGGCAAGTTTATAGCTAAGCCAGAGGTAGCTGTTGGACTTCATGCAGCCAGTAATGGACCTTTACTCCTATCTGTGTCCTAGTATAGTGTTGTGTGAAAAAAGATGGGAGGGGGAAATAGTTTTACAACTTGGGTTTGCCACGCGGACCACTCCGACCTCAGCTGAACGTAAACCTAAGCTGTAAATGGACCTTGCTACTAAAGCAACTTCTGTCTTCTCCATAAATATTATCTTAGCAGTTTTATTGTCTTTTAAGGTGTAACATACCTTTAAATGAACCACTGAGAAACTTCTTTGTGTGTCATACTGCTCATGTGTGGCACTTCCTACTTTCACGGGATGGGTAAATCTCAAATGCCTTAAATTGGCAGATGCCTATCACTATTTCTGATACAGTGAGAGCAGCATATTTCATTTCTGATGTTAATCTACGTGGTAGATCTGACTCTAGATCTTTTAGTTTCTAAATCATTGTTTCACTCAGATAGTTTTATCTCAGGAATAATATTTGTCAAGCGGGACTGGGAAAGTTTTGATATCAGCCTGGGGGTGGGACCTAATTTCTTGAGATAGAAGATAATTTCTGTCTGTCATTGTCTTGCCTGTCAATGATCTTGTGGTACGACTGATCTTGTGATCCAGTGGTACAACTTAAGACACTACTAGTCATTATCTTAATGGGGTTTCTAATTTGGATACACAACTTTATAATCCAGGTTACTGGCAGCCACAGATACCACCGACTTCAGCTGAAGCGGGGATCCTAGGCATTAAAATCAAAGCTTTGGAGTGAGATTTGGTTTCTTTCAGAATAAAAGAAATATTCTTGGCCCCCGGGGGAGTGGGATCTCACACTAAGTCTAAAACTGAGCCTGCAGAAATGGAAGTGCAAGACATTCAGAGGACAGTTCTGAAAATTTGTGTCCAGTGCTTGTGATAGCTTCTTTTTCTGAACTGAAAACTGGGGTTCATGGCCCCTATTACTTTCGGGCCCTAATCTAGCATTGCTGCCCCCACCGCTGCAAATTCAATCCCAATGGACAGAATAAAGAGCCATCTAACTCTCCAGCCTCTGCTGGTTTGCAGTCTAGCTTTGGCCCAGCCTCATTAGACAAGCAATAGCCAAGTACACTCACTTAGGAAAGGTTAAAAAAAAAGTAGGTAGCAGAGTGTTCTGAAATATTTATGTTCTTTATTCTTGAGGAGAGACAAGTGTGGGTAACATTAAAGATGAAGCTGCACTGCCTGCTGAAGTGTTTAGAAATATTTTTGCCTGCTGAGCTCGCTAGAAGTAAATTTGAATGTTTTGTTGTTAAAAATCATTAATATTTTTGACTTGTAAGCATAAGAAGGAACTTTTATTTACCAAACTTAGATTAGTGTCTAAATACAGATCTAACACTGAGAGTCGAAAACTGGAACAGTGTCTCAGAGATTATATGTGACTGCCTTATTTATTATAACAGTTAACACAGCATGAGACTAGAGGCTGATAGTAAATTTTGCCTTGAGGATATGAAAAATTCAATTGCCTAATACTATTAATTTTGGAATAAATATTCTTTTAGTAATAGGGTTATAAACATTAGTCCAGATATTCTTTCACTGTTTGAGTAGATATTTTGTGTACGCAACTTTTCAGTTTTTCCAAACTTTAGGTAGAATGGAGATTTTTTATTTTAATGTGAAGGTTTTTCCCTAGATTTCCATATATTCAGACCTCATCCAGCACAGTGTTTCTTGCAAGTGTCACACTTTCAACAAGTGATCGCTTTCAACAATGCAGGAAAATCTTTCTGGATTCTCAGTTCTGGGTCCTGAACAGATCAGGAAAACATAAAAACAGCTTTTCCTTGCTCTAGGGCTTATTTGTGCCAATTTTTAGCCTTCCCCATTCATATCTCACATGAGACCTGAATACCTTGCTTTTTCATAAAAATATCACTTTCTTGTCAGCTGGGACCACAAACATGAGTTTTGTCAGCGTCTCCTTTCTTTTGTCTTGAGTCAAGAGGGGAGTTTTTGCTGTCCTGTAACCTTGTCATCTGATCTGGTTTTGCATTAAAAATCATCATCAGACTCTTAAGAACAACCTATGGAAGATAAGAAATGGAGATGAACTGGGGGAAAGGGGTAAGAAAGAGGTGTTGTATATTGCTTAGAGGTGTCAAAAAAGTCAAGGAAATTTGAACAGCATCTACTAAGTCATGAGGAAGGTTATGATTTTATTTACTGTTTCAAGTTGCTTGGATTCTTAGGAAACCAGCCTTTTTGATATTTTGGTTAAAAAACATAAAGTACTAAGTGACAATTTCCTTTCTTTTTTTCTGACCTGGGGTGTTTTCCTTACAAATGCTATGGCTGCCCGCTGGCAGGAGGCGAGAGGTTGGTTGGTGGTGTCTTGCTTCCGTTTTTGTTCAGCATAAACAGGTGGCACATCATCAGCTTACTCCCTTCGTATGAATGGTTTCTAGAAAGCTGAAACTTGAGCTTCTGTAAAGCAAATATTCTATTTTTGGAATTCAACATAGGATTCCGGACCCAGTAAACTGGGACAACTTTCTGTTGACTTCAATGAAAAGGAGATTTCTAGCAGGCAAGGTAAGCCAATGCCTTCAGCTCTTGATTGATGATTATTTGGTAGGTAGTTGATAGAGCTAGGCAGTCCGTTTGACTGCTTGAATGTCTTATTTTGACATCGACTGGTCTAGATGCATCTTTCCTTGCAGCATCACTGAACAGGCTTCTCAAACGTTCAAATGCATTTTATGTATTCAGGCCATTTTATACTAAAACCAGTATCTTGGTGTTCTTTGTGTGTGTTAACATTTAGAATTCCTCTCAGTTTATAATTATCTGTACATTTCTATATCGTGTTATCTGTCTGCATCTTTCAGGTCTCTGTTGAAAAGTAAAGTCAGTGCAAAGTCCTTTTCCACTCAGTTCCATATATCCTCCCAGCTTATTATTTCACTTTTTATCATTTTTCTTTTGCTTTCAGTGCTTCATTTCAGGTCATTTGTCTATCACTTCTTCTGTGCAGACTTGAAATGTTGGGGTTTTTTTTTAAAGTAAAATATAATGCTTTGCCAAAATTCAGATGGGATTGTTATTTCAGAATGTTTCTATTTTAAAAAAGTCTATCTGGTTCGTAGCATAAGACTTTTCACAATAACACTAACAAAAAATTAATAAGCAATTGATTAAAAGTAGCACTGCTTTTTCACTTTCTGCCACAAAGTTCCCGAAGTAATTCTGAAACTGGAGCCCATGGCTATAGGATACAGCCAGATGCATCTGGGAGATCTCGATCCACGTTGATACTCATTTTCGGCAGCAGACAGAAGTTACCAAAGAATTCTGGTCAGCAAACTTCCCCTCATTTACTTTTACTGCAAGTTAAGCAGGCTACTTAAGAAATGCTGGACTCCAGCCACCTCCCTATTATTCCCATCCAGCCGAAAAGAGAGCGGCTCGACGGACGCTTCTGGCCAGGAGCCACAGTAGCCCAGTGCATTTCCAAATGGGAGGAAGATGCAAATAGCCAAGACACAAGACGGCGTGTTCCCGCTCGCTTGCAGACTGTGTGTAACTGAATTTTCTTACTGGTATAATTAAGTGGGTCTAATTGAGACACGCTGAGCACGAGCTCAGGGCTGGCGCAGCCAACGCGTGGGCCTTCAGTAGCCGTGAATGAGGGCGGTTCTTCACTTGGGCTTGCACCGCTTTCTCCCCGGAACATGAAAAAAGGCACCCAAGTGCAATCGTTGCGAGGCAGGAAAACTTTAAGCGCCAGAACTGATGAACCTATTGGCGAATAAGGGAGCAAGTAGGAAAAAGAAGTGAGGAACAACGGAGGAAAAAGAAGTGAGGAACAACGGTTTTTGGGAAGAGATCTACTATTTTGTTATCTTTGTTCAGCACCTCGTACAAAGGGGTCTGTGCCTGGGGCTCATGGGCACTGTTATATCTGTAACAGTAAATGAAAAACGAGCAACGTGGGTACATTTGTGGTGGGGTTTTAATCCATCTGTTTGTTTATTTTTCCCCAACCTGAGCAATGTAAGTAATTTAAACACAGCAAGCGAGGTGACGGTGCGAAATAACTATTTCAGCTTGTAAATATGCCTCTATAAACCAAATGGAGTTTCTTTTTCAAAATAAAGCAACAAGAGTTGGAAAGTTGCCACCTTCATAGGATGCAGCACAGGGTAAGAGTAAAGAAAACAAATTTATGGTGATGTCTCCAGTAAGGAGACAGTTGTCTCCTGGAAGGAGAGAAAAACCATACAAAAGCTATTTTTGGGTGCCTTTTGTTGTACAATTCTCCTTCAGACTTGCTGTTCTTTTAATAGAGATTTCTTTTTTTGTATTTATATTGCTGCTTCGCAGCATTTTGAAAGTGGGAATGTATGTCCGAAATGTTACTGGTTTCTTTATAAAACTCTGATGATAAAACTGCTTCGGTGAATGGCTTATTGATGGGTTAAGAAAAAACATTGCGTGACATACATTGAACCTTTTGAATAATCTGAACTGAGATCTAGCTGTTGGGTTCATGAATGTCAGTCTGTGCTAGCAAAACTGGAGGAGATGGACTGAGGTGACTTTTAAACCGGCCCCTCTTTGAGTCCAGGGGATCCTCCCACCAGGCAGATCTATAAGCAATTTCTGGAGTGTGAGGAGAAAAATAGGATGGAAATAGCTCAAGCTTCCATTATGTCTTCAGTAGCTGGTTCATTTGAAGTACTTGATATTTGAGCTATAGGTTTTCTTTCTTTTTTTTTTTTTTTTT
>VZSF01010833.1:149974-225511 GCA_013398295.1 Chionis minor | reverse complement strand
ACCGGCCGGCGCTGGGGGGGAGGGAGGGGAGGGGGGAGGGAGAAGCGATGGTGGCACTTGTCACCTGGCCTTGGCATCTACTTTTGCCACCTGGGAAGCTGAACGTTAAAGCGTGATTAGTAATGAGAAATTGTGTTCTTGATAGCTGGTTGCCTGTGTTTTAGTGTCTGTCTTTTTTTTTTCCCTTTTTTCCTTTGGACCCTTGTATATTTTGCTTTTTAAACGGATATTTTGGTTAAGCAATAATGAAATTAATTCCAAATTCATCCCTCTTTAAGCACGTTTTTTAGTTGGGCCTGATGTTTTTTGTTCCTG
This sequence comes from Chionis minor, assembly GCA_013398295.1. NCBI lineage: Eukaryota > Metazoa > Chordata > Aves > Charadriiformes > Chionidae > Chionis > Chionis minor. Next base: position 225,196 of record VZSF01010833.1, on the reverse strand, counting down.
TGCCTCATAAAGGTGGTTTCAGATATGGAGATAAGATTATATTAATAATTCAATGAGAAGAGGCTGTCTAGATACATGACTTCCTGTCGCTGCCGCGCGTACACCTATGCCTCCGCGGAGACGGTGGCAGCCCAGCAGATATTGGCTGAAAGGAAACTAAACTTCTGAGCCTTTCATGAGTTTTAAAACAGTGAGAAACGGGTACGTTGCAACACGCCAGCGTTAACGATTCTGTTGTAGATACATAGGAATAAAAATTACCATCCACGCTTAGGACAGCGGCAAAAAGCAGTAGAAGTGAATTACCCTTTGAGGAGGAATGTTCTTTGTCCATGTTTACTCCCAAAGCCAGTTATTTTCTTGCTTTTTAATTCCTTTTTCAGCAGTTGTGTTTTACTACCAAGGGAACATTTTCCGTACACCCACAGTGCAACAAGGGGGAAAAAAAGTATCAGGTATATTTCAGTTAGCCAGCATGAAAACTCCCAGACCCATGTGCTAGATGGATGTGAATGGTATAAAGGCTCTCCCCGTACTTGAAGCTCAAGTGCCTGCTTGAATTGTGTATGCAGAGGCAACACTTTATCTGAGTGATGGAGAGAAGAAGGGTGGGCTCCTCAGAATGGAAGAAATCCGGCTAAGTTCTCTCTCTGCACCATTCAAACTCTGTGAGAGTTTCAGGACTTAAACTGTACTGGAGCCCTGGCTTATATTTTTATTACTGTTAAACTGGTTGCTTCCAAACTGACCTTTTTTTCAGTTTAGCTTGCAGAACTATAAATACTTTGCATATGACCTGTTGGAAATGGTTTCTTGCCCTGCTTATAATGGACGAAAAGTATGAAAACAGATTCACATTTTTTTTAATGAACGGGAAAGGTGTCCTCATGATATTACACAGTATATTCTGGGTAGCTAACTCATTGAATCAAGTTCAATTAGAGATAAACGTTGCTTGTCTGGACCAATATTACTTAATTTTATTTTTGATAAAGTAAAACCATGGTGGTCTCCTCCTGCCTTCTAAAAATAAGTATCAAAATGCTCTGCTGTCTTCTTTCTTAGAGCAGGTTTAGAATCAAGATTAATATTTATTTCTCTAAGTGTGTTGGAACTATGGATTATAATTGTAGATTTTGGATTATTTATAATGCGTATTTAGAGTTTGAGCTCTCTATATGTATCACGTTGCTACCGGATTTTTTTCACAGCTATGACAATCACCTCCTTGTCCGCGTGTCTGCTGTGTGCCTGAGGAACCTGCACCCCATGGTGCTGCAGGCCGCTCTCGCTCCAGTGCTGTGTTTCTACCCTACACTGATTTCACCCTTGAAAGAGGGGAAATTATTGCTAGATCAAAACCTATAATGGATAACTCTAGGCAGCCTTAAATTTACTGGGCATGTTACCTTTGCTTGCTGTGAGATCAAGATTTGGCCATCTTAGTGAGGTTCCGTGGGGTTTAATGAAAAGCCTCTTTCAAGAGATACTTTCCGCTGGAAAGGGCCACTCAGTGAAAATTTCAGAAATCGTTGTTAAAAAATGTAGTAGGTTTAAATTCTGTAAGTTGGTTGTAGTTTGTTGCGAAGACTGTGAAGAGCACTTGACAATAACTTATGGTGAAGTCTCAGAGGCCTGAAGATTATTAATTTGGTGAGACCTACTTGGAGTCTGTGGAGTTGAGCCCTGAAGTGTGAGTTTTGCCTGAATAATACTTGTCAGTAAACTAATAAGTTTGCTGCATCATGGGGTCTCAGGGTCTTGTAGAAACACCAGCTAACTCTCCTGTTCCTTGTGGGGTAGTGATTTATAGACATCAGAGGTATAAAGTACCAGAGCAGAGTTGACGTTAGGATGGAAATCGTCTTGGCTGCTGACTGCACAGTCTGCCTGAACATGCTGCGGTGTCTGTAGTGTTCAGATGAAGTGTTTGAACCTCAGGTGGCCCTTATCTGTCATCTTCTAGAATCGAGCTGCAGCTCCCGTAGACCCTGATCTGATGTTGTTTTCTGCTGCGAAATCTGAGAGTGGCTCAGGGGATTCTTACCCGCACAGTTTTTGAGCCATATAAACACAGAATGAGAACAGGGTGGATGGAAGGCTTCATGAACGGGCTTCATGGAAACCGGACTGCGTGATTTTAGCCTTGTCTCTTATTGCTGTTGACATTTGTCAGGCCGTTCTCTATGAACCAAGTTTTCGTGTCTTGGGGGCTAGTTATACATGCAGCAGCGCCAAAGAACAGGAAAGTGAGAGATGGTGCCTCAGGCAGACCTGGGGAGTAGATGTCAGGCCTCTGACATAAGAGAGTCAAGTCTCTTTCACTTCATTACATATTTATTTTTTCGGAATGAACGTCGCAGATCAGACGTCGGTGGCGCTCATCAGCTTTGCTTAGTAGACCTTAGACCTTGTAACCCCTTAAAAGCTACATGAAGAGTGCAGAGGGACTGTGACTGATGCTTCTGCTTCAGGTGCCGCGCTTTGGTGGAGCCTCGCTCAGTCAAACAGGAGCACCGTTGCTTTGCTCCGTGAGCACCCGGCTGCTGCCAGCTCTCGGGGCAGGAATAGAAACAGAGAGCGGCAACGCTCAGCATTGCAACACAAACACATGCTTGACCAAATGGCAGCGGGCACGTTCTCTTTTACGGGCTGGCTACCCCGGGGAACCGCGTGCCTTTGTCCCACCACCGGCCACGCACCTTGTGGCACAGCTGTTCTCGTGGGCGGGCTCTTCTATGCATTTGAAATCCGTGGATTGCATCCCCCCTACCTTTTTGGAGATAACAATGCCCGCATAAGAGAAATGTCTCGGTGGTTTTAGATTGCAAAACACTGGGTTTAGAAGCTATTTGAATGCTGGCTGTTTTCATCTGCATTTCTATATGTTTATGAAAATATTTGTATTTGGTTAGTGGAAGTTCTCCTTTGAAGAACAGAAGCTGATTCAGATGGTTACGCTTTCCAGAAAGTAAGGCTCAGATCTAAGAGTATAAACCTTGCATATATAAATGACGAGCGGTGTTGTTGCCAATGAATTGTCCACCTCCAGGTTGCCAGCTGCATGCTGCCTAGCTCCTGTCTGAGAAGCTGGCATGCCTCACTGCTAGGTCCCCTGTGAAAAGTTGCACGTGGGCTTTGTATGAGTTTGGAAACACTCGGGTTCAGGGACAGTCATGTCCAGGTTTTTTTCACGGTGACTGACAAGAACAGGAGAGTCTTGGGTCTCTTAAGAACTCTCTTAAGGCTCAAAAACACTTCACTGAACTCCCACAAGCTTGTTATTTTCAACTTGTGCACGCGCCATCAGGAAAGGAAATTTGGAAGATGGATCAAATGTGTCTTTTGGCCTTTAAACTGTAGGGGCGGCTGCCTCACTCATGCTTGAGAGTTGGTGTTGTGAAAGTGGTCTTGCTGCAGCCACCATGCGAAGAAGCGCTGAGCTGTGGAGCTACTGGGAGTGGAGCTGGGAGAGGGAGAGTGCTGAATGAATTGCAGAGATGTGACTGGTGTGCTAGTGTGTTGCAGGTTTTCCCCCGAAGTGTGGCATCGGCGCCGGGTGACAGTGAGATGGAGGATGGAGCACTGTGGTTTAGCATCTGCGTCTTCCATGGGAGCCGTTCGCTGTAGCAATTCGCTTTCCTCAGATGCTGCCTCTTGGCTAACGTAGGCTGGTGAAAATAATAAAGATAGAAGTGATCCATAACAGAGAGTACTAATCCTAGTGTTTAATCATAATCATACAAGAACTTAAATAATTTATCACCAGAAATATAATACCTAAACCAACGGATTACAATGGATTTGCAGAAGATGTCATCTGTTTAATGCTCTCCTTTTATCCTTAATACTTTGCAAACTAGTTTTGAAATGGTTTTGCAAGGCATTTAGTTAACTTGTGAGAGATTGCTAAACAGGAAAACTGCACTTAATGCAATACTGGCATGGGAGTTTACTAAAGGGGATGTTGACATAGATTAAATATTAAAAATAACTATTTCCTATGATTCTAAAAAAAATAAAATATCCCTCACTTGGTATTGAAAGTTCAAATGTTTTCTAATTTTAGGGAGTTACTTTTTCTGGTGTGACCATGTAGTCCAAAGGAAGTTCATTATCTTTGTCATCCGCCTTATATTTTGGTGAGGCAACTTGAGTTTTCAGGAGTTTATTTTTTTTTATATATTTTATAAACAGGAGTTTGTTTTTCTTGGTTGCAGTGGTATCAGGTAGCCTCAGGATGTGGGTGTACTGAGACGTACCTCTCGGTTTCCTCTCACCCTGCCCTTGGCTTGTAGCTTCCCCATCCCCTACAGATGATCACCGTGGTCTCCTGCCCCTGACTTGGTGAGTGTGCATCCCACCCCTGCAAGCTTCCCACAGGCACGTACGGTCCCCTGTACTTTCTCCTATGTGTGTCTCCCTACCCTCCCCCTTCCAAATATTAGCCTAGGAGAGTGTGCCAAGTGTCAGGTTATCAAACTGTGCCACGAGGCTCTGCAAAGGAGGAAACAGGAATTCTCTCTTGACTCTGCATGTTATCTAAAATAGAAATAGTGGGATGTGAGTGGATGTGCTGACCTCTGTCCATGAGGATGTATGCACATCTGGGATCTTAGGAGGGACCAGATGAACTAAATGAGAAAATAAAAGGGATTCGGAGTCGTGCCTGTGGCCCTTCCCAGGAGTCATGGGATATCAGTAATCTATTTTCCTTGGGCAGAGAGATCTTTGAGAGAACTGGAGTGCAAAATAACTTGTTCTGTGTTTGCTTGTTATGTTAGGTGCTAGGTTATTGAGTTAAGAAAGTACCATAAAGATACATTTAGAGTAAGACAGTTTTTCTGAAACTGCAAAACTCTTTGGGATTGAACAAGAGTTTGGCAACTGGTTCAATTTTTGTAAGTGTGTAGAAAGAAGAAATGTGTTCAACACCCCCCACCCCCCTTTTTGAATTGTTTAAAATTGACTCTATGTTCAATGTAATTGTTTTAAAATTTTTTTTTGAACTTTTCAGATTTTTTAAATTTCTTTGCTTACTTGGTGGTACTTCAGTCCACTGAAGTCTTTACCACATTTAACTTTATTTCCATGATTCATGTAAATGAAAGCTGTATTGGCCGTAAGATGTGTTAACCATAAAAGATATATTTATCCATATATATGTTAGTTATGTATACGTATGCATATCTTATGTATATTGGACTTGGTAAAATATTTTGAACAAATACTTTTTCAATGGAAAACCTTAATATGACCTCTGTGCTTTGTGCTAAGAAAAGCAACTGACAAAAAGTAGTGACCCAGTTTTTCTAGGTAATTCTTCTTACCTTAAGAAGATGGAGAAAAATAATATTTGAAAAATAATGTCATGATTTTTTTTTAATTGATTCACACTGATTCTTTTTGGTTGGGGGGAAAACTGCAGCTGTACTGTATTGTAAAGATTATTTTACAAGCTATATTTATCATACAGTTATTAAATGCAGCATATGCATCTTGCCAAGAATTGTCTCAAATGTCCCCTCCTGCACAAAACTTTAGTGTGCTGGAAGCTTTCTAATGCATTAACAGGAAAAATATTCATGCAGGTTTCTCACAGAGGCTATAATGTGTGCCAGCAGTGGGTAATTTAAATTAATGTCTGCATATGGCATTCTGATGTGCTGCATGGGAGAAGCCACAGTATTTTCTGAGCCTTGTCTGACAAAGGTGGGAGACCTGTGACAGTGGCAAGCTGAAGGGCTGCTTCTGAAAAGAAACTAATAAAACAAAAGGGCTCAAGAGGAGAGAGAGAAGAATGTATAAGAAGTAGGAGGAAACAATTAAAGGAAACAAATACGAACTAGAAAGAACGGTCAGGAAACGTTGGGAAGCTGGATTGAAGGGGGTGTCAGCAAGCAAGACGCTTAAGGATTTTGAGAGAGGACAGGAAAAATCGTTTAAGATTTATCCCAAGATAAATACAGAAAACCAGTCTTGGATATACTGTTTCATTCTTTAATGATAATGGCATTATCACGTAATGGTGGTGTGCAGGTCTTCGTTATAACCTACAGCCTTAGGACTCTAAGGTCCAGGAGGTTATTTACCAGGCTGTGGCACTGCACGTCAGGATGGGTTAGTACAATACCTCGGTACAATTTGTGCACTGGTGAGATAGAGGATCTTGGATGTCTCGTGAGCATCCTTTTCCCCCTCTCCTTTGAAGGTCAAAAGAGTTGATTAAATTGTAGGTGTAGAGAAGGAAATACAGAGGGTAAGGAGGGAAAGGGCTGTAAGGTAAGGCAGCTGCTGGTGGGTGAGGGATGAGCAGGGAGCCTGCGTGGTGGTGTGTCCATTGTGGCCCTGCCGGTGGGGACCTGGCAGCTCCTGGCCCTGGCATAGCTGAGCCTGGACTTGACTGGTGTGGGTGTTGGGGAGGAGGAGGGTTAACTGGGAGCAGCAGCTAGCGGCTGGTGAGAGACATGGGCAGGAAGGACTTTGAGGACACAGCTTGATATTGGTACAATAGAGGCAGGCAGGGAAAGAGACCTTTTTCTGCTGAGGTGATGTTGGTTCCCTGACCAGCAGCTGACCTAGGTGGGAATGTGACAAGTGCCTGTGGCTTCAATGGAAACCTGTTGGAGTGTGCTTCCCTCCGTACGCCTGCTGTGTGCTGGGGGCGAGGGGAACTCGCATCCGGACCTGAGCGCATCCCTGTCTGTCGCAGGCAGGGAAGTCCTGGCTCATGCCCTGCATTGCCTGGGTATCTCTGAGCACAGAGGAAGATGCATTGCTTTATTGGGTGTCCTGGTTTGAGGTAAAACAGGACCAATTTTGTTCAGTAACTCTGCTTTCTAACTAGGCCTCTTCGAACTGCTGAAATTAGCAGCAGATTGTGCAGAAAACTGCTCTTTCTCAGAGCGATAAGACCCACGTTTATAGCTGATGCCGAGGCACGGTATGCAGAGAGGCCCTTGCTTACACTTATTGCTATAATGACCAAGGGCAGCTAACTTTGTTATTTGCCCCGTTGGAGGGTCGGAAGTGGAAAAGCACAGAGGGCTCCCACCTGTGGGGAGGAGCGGACAGGACAGGTGACCCGAAACTGACCCACAGGGTATTCCATCCCGTCTGCCTCATGCTCAGTATAAAAGCTGAGGGACCAAAGGGTCAGCTCTTTCTTCAATGGCCGGCGTCCGAGGATGACTCCGTCTGTTTGTCTGCCTTTGATCCCAACCCGTGTGTTCCTGAATCCAGATCTGGAATCCAGTTCCTATCCGTCGCTGAGTCCAGTCTGGGACTTCCCCAGTGCCTGCTGGTGACGTGATTGTCATTCTGGGAGCTTGATACAGTTTTGTATATATTTCATTATTTTCTTTTTGTTATTTTATTCTTTATATTTCATTAAAGTAGTTTAGTTCTTACTAAACTAGTCTCTCTTCTTCTCTCTCTCCTGCTCGGCAGGAGAGAGGGAGCATCTGTCGCTCATTTTGCTTGGGCCAATCCGGCCCAAAACCCACGACATTGGGTCACCGACAGTTTTATCTTTAAGTTTTGCTTGATATAGAGGTGTCAGTTTTTGAACTCATTGCCCCCAATACTAAAATTGTACCTGTATATCCTTAAAAACCAAACCAAACAAAAAAACCCTTCAAAAACTTTTGATTTTTATTCTCCTTTTTACTGCTCCAAAGCAGTGTTGCAGTACTTCCATGTTATTCCATAATACTCCATAGCAATGTTTGTTTTGTACTGCCTTACACTGTATTATTTCGGTATTTCATAAATTCTGTTTTACAGAGAAGGACGAATTGACGTGTACTTTGTAAAACTGGCTACTAATTTATTTCCCTGCACTTTCCAGTTTGCTCAGTGTCCTCTGGATCTACCTTTTCATTCCTCTTACTTTGCTTTGACAAGCCAAGTTTAAGTCTTCAGGCATTGTGAAATACCAGCTATTTGCTCAGACTTGCGATATGTAAAATGCAATCTGAAGAGACATCTTTATAGTAAGGTTTTGAATTTTTATATTTAGGAGAGAGATGTTCCCTCAAAGCCCAGGGAATGCTTTTGGCTCCAGTTCAACACATTGAGAACTTATCTTTTGGAAAAATATCAGTCAATGACCCTTTCTTTCATCCTGTATTAAATGACAGTAGTGTATATCTTGGTAACATGAAACACTGAAACACTATTAATAGGGTATTTGATTCTGTGTATTCAGAACATGACACCTTAGTCACAAATTGTGTAATACAATGGTATTGTAGCAATTTGTATAAAAGCCACTCGTACTATTTAAAATGCTCTTGCAGACCTACAGATAGGAACTAATGTAATTGGGAAAATTAAGTTCAGCTGTCTTGTATTACAATCCAAAATATTTTGGGCCTGTAAATTGCCTTTACTTTCAATCAGAATTTTATTTTATAATTGGTTAGTGGGGATTCAGTTAATCTGTCTGACCTATTTTTCACTAGTTTTATCCCTCTAAAAATCACCTGAAAGTTATTTTAAATGATACTGAGAATATGGCATGACTGCCTTGCAGAAGCAAGCAAAATGTGTCTTCGACATTGTTGCTATAATCAAATGTGTTCTGAGAAAAGCAAAACATAAAGCATTTTTGAAGCATATTTTTAACTGGTAAAGCTTAGCAGGACAAGATGATTTGTATTTCTGAAATCCTTAGATATGCCCTTTAATCGTTCATACCATCAAATTTACCTATTTGTTTCTCAGTTATATAAGGGTATGTACTGTATAATCTATCCTTAGAATACTTTGTACCATTGCTTGTTCCTACATTCACATCATTTCTACATGGAAGGAAGCCTTATAGTCAACTAAAGCTTGGCCCGTGAAAATTTTGACTGTCAAAGCAGCGTCACTTCACTGTTGTGTAGGAAATTTGATGCTAGAAAAAAAAAAAGGCATTATTTTGTTTGCCCACACTCTAAATTAATAGTGTAATGACAGCATCATCATAGCCTGTGTAATTCCTTGTGTTTTGGTTGCACGTTGGCCTTCAAGACTTAAATTAAACTTACATGCTTCAGTGATTGTCTTCAAATTCTCACCAACTACTACTCCATGTAGCAGTGATGTCTTGTATCAGCTGATAAAAGGCTATGAGGGCCATGTTATTTTCCCCTCATATTCCCCTCATATTTTACTCCTATGAGTAAATATGTCCAATTCCAGTGCAGTGATGGCTAAAGGCAGATGGAGGACCACACCTTCGCTGCACTAACGTACCTGTCAGATTTTCGGTGTCTCTGGACGGAAGTATGGTGGTGACAGAGTCCTGCCATGTGAACTGTAACTCAGAGTAAACGCTCATTAATTCTACTTATCTCTGTCAGATTTAGATCAAGCTTTAATTTTCTTTTTCCGAGAGAGTAAGTAAAAAGTAAGCATCACCAGAGAGAATGTTCAAACTATTGCTATTGCCTGTAGCTCCTTTTACTCTCAAAATAGAAAGACTGAGGCTCCCTGAAGTGCCTTTGTAGGCTACTGCCTCTGTGCTTATGGTCAGTTGATGTATGGTTGGTTGAAAAGGGATTTCCGCCAAGCTTTAAAAAGCAAACTTGTATTTGGGCAGATATTTTGAAAACCTCTTCGTGCTACTTTGTGGCTCAAATTTTGCTTTTCAGAGCAGTACCAGTTTTGCTAAATTGCAACCAAGTTGCATGAGGAAATGTTTCAAGTTTCACTTTCTCTTAGTGGTTTACCCTCCACGTGTGCACACAAAGTGAAGCAGGATTTCAGGTTGTATCACATACTTCTCTGAATCGGTGATTGCTTATTTTTAAATATTGTTGAAAATTCCTGCTGACCTTTGATTTCCAACCTTCCACCTTCCTTTTCTATTACTTTTTTGCGCATCTCGCTTAGGTTTTGGGATGTATAGTTTGAAGTAATAGTTTTTGGGCCTTACCCAGAGGACTTGTTTGGGATGTGTGTCCTCTTAGGGCTGTTTGGTTCTAGGCAATTCCTAGAGCGTTTTTTAAAAGTGCAGAATATGTTAAGTGGTCTTTAAAAGGTGTGTAAGTGTACCGAGGTTTTATAGGAGTCCTAAATGGGGTTCACCTGAGCCGTTTTGTGTTCTGCCTGTCCCTGTTATGTCCTGATTGTCTTTTTATCCATCGCAAAAAGGGCAGTGGCTGTTTACCCACTGCTGTGCCTTGATGTGAATTGCTACAAGTAGTCATGAGAAAGTTACTCCGGGTCTGCATTCATTCAGTTTGCAGTTGTGGCTGGTAGCACTGAATATGGGGATGCATCTTCTCTGTGGATTGTGCTGAGGCCACTGGTTTCCCTGTAAAGTATGCTGAACAGATGGCAATCTGCAAAAGCTGAGGTTTAATTCCACATTTGTTGTTCTCAGTGATGCCTTTAAGCGATATTGTTGGTTAGAAGGACTGTGCCTTAAAAAATGCTCGTAGCTACTGTCTCTGTGCTGTTGCAGGTTTTACGAAGTGTTATGGAAATGACTCCAGTAATCCTATTGGAATGCCTCTATAGTTGTATCAGAGTCCTATAGATTTCTTTTCCTGTGGAAGACCCTGGTAAATTGATTAGCTGAGATGAAAGCCTTTGCAGACTGGGACGCGTGCAATTTGCATGCAAAAACAGACGCGGTGATGGGAGAGGGTTTGGATGTAGGAGTGGCTGAGCCATGCTGGGAACAGGGGAGCTGGTCTTCATGAGAAGCTCCTGAGCAGCAGACTGGAGCATATTTCAAATTTGTGTGTCTTCCCAGCTATAATTGCTCAGATTCATGGACCCCCGGGGAATCTGCTTAATTTAAACTATCTGCATTCTCTTTTTTGAGAATTTAGGTTTTCGTATCTTGTAAGCCCCATAGCGCATCGCGTTATTCAGGAGCAGAAAGCTCAAGCAATAATAAATGTAATGTGAATTATTCTCTAGTGTTAAAAATACCTATTATGAAATAATAATAATAAAAAAAACCTCTTGCACTTGTGTGCGGGATTCTCAGTTACAATGACATAGATTTCCTGGAGTGTGGGGGTTTTTTTTGAGGAAATGATAAGTTGTTTGCCATGGATGAAGGGAGAAACGTAAGAAAGCAACTGCTAATCAAAAAAACTCCTGAAACAAGAGGGACTGTATTTTGTATTGTTGTCTTTTAACACACTTTGCTAGAAACAGGCCTGAGGAGTAGATCCCTCTTTGTCAGTAGTACAGCAGTGGCCGTGAATTCATGTGGCCTCTGATTAGCAGTGAACAAAGGCAGAGATGTTCACCTTTGGGGCAGAAATGGGGTTTAGGTGGGGTTTCTACTGCGTAGGTCTGTTGATGGTGGTTGCCATATTAATTAAGGACTCGTTCTTTCTGGCTCAGAACTCACTGCCATTTCCATGACCTGTGGGAGGGCAGGTGTGGGGAACAGCTCTCTAATTCTTGAAAATGGTTTTCAAAATTCATGGCTCAACATGCAGGACCACAAATATATTTTGCAAAATGATTTATGTTTGGAAGTGTCACTCCTGAGTGATATATCTTTTTCATTCCAGTGGGGAACAGTGATTTAATCTAATGTTGTTTATAAAATTTGTGGTGGAGCAGGACAATTAGTCCTCAAAAGGTTTTGCAGGAATGCCATTCCTGGGAGATGTTCTTTACAGTATTTGGAAAAGAAATGTGGTAATATTTAGCTTTTCCTGTTTTGTGCTGAATGTCATTAGAGTTTGACCTCGGAATCCAGTGTTTCAGTAAGTTACGTTAAAGTTTAATGAACTTAAAATGCCTTTCATCTTGATTTGAAAGAGCAGATTTTGAAATGTTAGGATTTCTGTAGGATATATAATTTTCCTGTCAGCCCTGCTAGCGAAAACCGCTTTTCAATTTTCCCCATTTCTCAGATTTTTCTGCCTTGATTCAGGTGCCCAGAAACCCAGACTGCTCTGTGATTAGTAGGAGGTATTGGTCTGACAGGTGTATGTCCTTCTGTCCTTTCTCTACTTCTCCCTCATTTTGACTTATCTCAGTTCTGCAGCTTGTCCTGTGCTTGTACTCTCTCCTCTCAATATGGACTATATTACTTTCACCTTCTCCACTTGCCTTCCCCCTCCCCCTGGTATTTTCTTCTCCCTCCAGTGCATCTGTTTCCTCTTTCACTTCTTTCCTGATGCTCTTTCTTCCTTTCAGCTGTTTTGCCCGCCCTGTTGTTGTCTTCATTGTTCCTGTTGGCCTCATCCCTCTGCAGATCCTCTGAAATCTGTTTCCTACATGGATGAGAGTGTGTCTCCTCCGGAAGCTGCTTCCCGTGTTGGTGAGAGTGCTGGGCAGGAAGGCTCGAGTGGAAGTTACGCTTTTAGGACCAGAGAACACAGGTTTCAAGGGACCAGACAGTGCTTGAACAGCATTCGCATTTTGGGCTGTTTTAAGCTGCTTTTCAGTGACTACCTTTCATAAATGGTGATTTCTTTGCTTCTACCCATTATTTTAAAAATTTCTGCCTCTTTCCGGTTGCAGTTAGAGGCTTCCAACATATGTGAGTGCATCCCCCAAATTGTTTTGCTGCTTGCTACAGGTGATGGGGCAGACCACTCTAGTGGGGAATGATGAGGATGAAAGATAGTGCTGGGAGTCTGCAGGATGAATCAGCCACTGATGCTGGAATCTTGTTCTTTTCAAAGGCAGCATCACTTGATTCTTGCCCTTCCCACCAACCTCTGGAGGCTTGCGCCACTGTGGCAGTGCTTGAGGAATCTTTTTCTGGGGTTGTGTCCTGAGGGAGCAGGTGAAGACGGGGACGGGAATGGTTGTTATTTTTAACCACTTTTCAGATTGATTATCTATGTTGCTTGCAAGGCAGAAATAGCCAGCATGCTCATCCCATGGCTACCTCGTGTTGGGCATCAATCTTCATGGCTTCTTTCTCTCTTTTTCCAGTGAGCTCCACTCACTCTTCAGGGTCTGGTAGACACAATTTTATTTCTGCTTCCTAGGCTGGAGATGACAGGACTGTTTATAATCAAGATGAAACAACCACTACAACTAAGTATCTGTCTTGTGAGATTAAAGCATTTGTAACACGATGGTGTCCCTAAGGGATCACCTTGATAGCTAATGACAACTATAAATCAGGTTAGATGGAAATTTAAGAATAACTTTATGAGATTACTTAGAAACTATTTTTTGTTTTATTCAGACTACAATTTGTTTCTTCATGTTTCTGGAGTATTACTTGCTTGCTTTCTGTGGACAAATGCAGTCTTTATAGGCCTGGTACAATTCACAGGTGTCGCGGGGAGAGGAGGTGGCGATGCCCAGCTGGTTACTCCACTGAAGTCTGTGGCCGTGCTGTAGTTGAAAGCTCAGTAGGGTCAAGGCACGAATGTTCAGTAACTGTCCTGTAAACAACCACCTCGTCTTGATTTGTTCACATAATTTCTCCCCTTGTGAGGGTGAAGCAGTTCAATATTACCATTTGAGAGCTATTTTTTAAAAGGTTATCATGGGACTAAATTATAATTTTGTCATGCAGTTCCTGGTTTAATGGAGAACACGCATTTGAAGAGTAATTATTGTGACATTCATCCTACTATGCTGGCTGATTTTATGGTTTCATATCATTTGAAGTACAAGAGCAGCTTTGAACTATTTGTTTCATGATGAGATACTGATGAGGACTTAATCCAGGTCAGTGATTTTTTCACTTCAGTATGGGGTCCTTCATAACTTCAGAATCATTTTCCTCACGTGCCCCTTCAGAACTGAAATACGCTGATGGGAAGGAGGTGGCTTTTGCTTAGTTTTCTAGTTGCATTGATGCTTTCCATCATTAAAGTTTTCAGTTGTAAAGTCTGGCCCACTCTTTAATGTTTCCTTCAACTTTATTAACTTTTTGTAGTTGTGAGAGCGTTTTTTAACTAGGGAAATTACTTTAAAAAATTGTTGTACTCTAATTTAGTCATATTCTTTTCCAACCATTACCATGTCTCTGTAGTCACTTATCAATGTGCTTAGTCTTACAAGTCCATGTGCAGGACAGGAGTGACTGTGCTGTTTTCCTGCCCTTATAGGGATGCTGCCCTTCCTGTATCACCTATACCTCTGGCCCATTTCACTGAATTCCTGATGCTTGCTTCTGTGCAGTTTTCTCACTTTCAGTATGATTCCCTTTTCCTGTAAACAAATGTGTTAGCTGTGGGCTATGACGCTGTGAAGGTACTGCTGCATTTTGGGAAGTAATGCTGTACCCTAGTCTGTGCCTGAGATTTTATTTTTAATATTATTGATTGAAAGTTTGTTGATGTCTCAAGGGGAAAGTGAGCTAGAGATCTTGAGTGGCTACAGATTCACTGGAAGGACGCATGATGACCAAATACTTTGTGGGTTTTTCTGTCAACATTAGCAAAACTATTTCGGTTATGTGTCTACTCCCTTGGTATTAATGATAACACATTGTTGGTTGCTGTAGGATGATTCCTGATGTAGGATGATGCTGTAGGATACTTCTTTGGGGGTAGAAGTCTTCCCAGAATTAGAAGGAACAAATAAATGAATGGCAACTGTTTCCTTTTTTTAACAGCTGGCTTTGAAATGGGTATGATTTTTTTAAATTGTTAGTCTTAAAGTTTTCAGAACAGTAGCAGCTGATAAAAAGTGATTTCCATGTTGATGTATTAGGAGGTACTCAGGTTTCCTCTGCATCTTCTTCAATGTTCTCTGGCATTCAAGAAATTACTATATTTAGCAGACAGACTGCATAGTACCTTGACTTGCTTTTACAGAAGTGGAGGTAGGACAACTTACTTTTTACTAGTCCTCTGCATCTGTCAGAAAAAAAATAAATCTGAAATACCCTCCAGTAGGCATACTGCTGTTAAAAAGGGCATTTCCTTTGAACCAGAGGATCTAAGACTTACTTTCTACTCTGGCTCTCTGATGACATTACAGGATTGACTTATCATTATTTTCAGTCAACATTTCACTAGCAATCACGCTAATTGATCTCCCCCCAAAATGGGCTTTCAACATATCTCAGAAGTTTTAAAAGTTTAAAATCTGTTGAGGCTGAAACTATTTCCTGCTGGGTAGATCTAGTGATTTACAAAAACGAAGTAAAACTGTTACACTTATTCTTTATTGCTTACACAGACTGATAAATATTACACCTGATATCCAATAGATGGTTTTGCTTGTTTTTTACTTAACAATAAATTCCATGTAGAGAAACTGCCTCTCTGAACTGTGTTGTTGCTGTCATAAGTGGATAGGGTGGCCATAGTAAAAAATATAGGAGGTGGACAGTTTATTAGCCCCCCTGCCATACTTAATTTTTGCTGTGAATTACAAAGAACAGACTTGTATGAACCTTAGTTTTCACTGTTTATTGCTGGTAGTGTATACACTTAACAGGCTTTAGCAGCTGTTTGGATAACTTGTGTCTCCACAAGTCAGACTACTGCCCCTTTCTGCCCTGAGGAGACTTTTAAAGCAGGTGGGAAGGCTTGAGAAGAGTGGCTGCGGGAGAGCTGGCCAAGAATATATATGGAGATGCTCTCCTCCTGACGGTTCCTCTGGCTGGTAGGGGATCTCAACGCAGGTTTTGGTAGACCTGTGAGTCATGTTCAGAGGATCAGTCAGTTCTGTCAGTTGTGTGTGGCACAGCCATTCTCAGCCAGGCAACTATGAGTCACAACCTTGTGAGTTTCCAGTCCTTGGTATAGAAAATGCCCACGTAGCTGCACTCATGGTTTCATTTAGAAATGAATGAGCAGTGCAAAAGTTAAATAATTTGGCTGTATACTTCAGATCCCTACTGGAGACTGACTTCTGGGGTTGGTTGGTTTGTTTGTTTGTTTGCTTTTAAAAAAAAACCCCTTATAGAGAACTAGCATATTATTGTCACAATAGAAATGCTAATTTCTGAAAAAAGCAAAAGGGATCTTAATTCAAATATTTCCAGAATAATACAGCCACAAAACTAGTTGCAAGGATCTATTCGAAGTGGTTTTGCCTATTTACTGTCATGCCCTTGTTTCACATAACCTCAGTTACTCTGATCTATTCAAACGGGTGTTGCCGAGTAATTTTTCTGCCTAGTTTTTCACACTATACGATCTTCTTTCAGCAAATCAAACAAGTTTGTTTCTTGCTACAGGGACTCTATGCTGCTATTCTGCTTATCTGACTTAAAGGCAAGAAGCATTATCGTGTCCACTTGTCTGAAAATCACTCATATTACTTCTGCACTGAGAACCACCTCCATAGGGAGGCAGAGGAAGATCTGTTATTATTATAAATTCCTAGTTACAAATTGCATATATATTGATTTTGTTGTTCTTTCTAATCCCCACCTGCTTTGTTATCTCACCAAGCTATTACGCCTTTTAGAAGACAGTAGCTGGTCCAGGATCATACTGTGTTTTATTTAGATTTCATTGTATTTAGCTAAATAGTCTGTAGAACAAAATAATACTAAAAATCAGATGTAGCACTAGGCTTTCTAGACAAAATCCAGGCTTCCTAGATATTCTTACAGTTTGGCTGCAATGTTTGCATTCAATATGTTATTTAAAAGAAAGCCTAAGGAATCATTTGTGTTGAAATGATGTTCTGTTAGGCAATTTAGTAAGCTGATGCCTGTTCAGAGGTCTGAAAATATGTTATAGCAGCTGTTTGTATTGCTTTTGTATGTGTTCTTTTGTATAATAGGTTTAAAAAAATATTTGCCTACAGCTTGCAGGCTGGCAGATACTTTCACTGTCCCTACATTATGTTGCTATATTTTCCTTTATGTACGCATCAGTGCCAAAACCAGTAATAGGTTACTGCTCATGCAGAAATATTTTTAGCCATGACAAGAGTGACTGTTGATTTACATGTAGATTTGTGCAAATAGCCAGTATCTTGCTACGATTTTGGCATGCTTTTTTTAACTTAATTTTGTTGATGGTATTAAATTTAAGATGATAGGGATGTATTTATAAAACCAAGTTAAATTCTGTGTTCTGCTGGCATATACAGTTGCTAAAATAGTAAATTTTAAATTAATTTCTTCTATGTGCTTGAGCAACTTACAATTTTAATAGGATTAATTTTATGAATAGAATAGGTAGGATTCAGCCCTCTTCACGAAGTTCAGAAGACCAGCAGAGCACCGTGTGAGGACTTCCTGTGTTAGTGGTTCTCAGGTCCCCATTGTGGTAGAACATTTCTGGCACTGATATAAATGTTATTTGTGAATTTCAGAGATGAAAATACAAGCATGAAACTAATGGGAACCACTTATGCAGCCCTTATTTCTGGCATGAGGGATTACCTTTTACAAGTGTTTCTAACAGTGGTTCAGGAAATTTGCTTTTCATGAGGTTACCAATATACATGTAGTGTTGTTCTGAAGTTGTTCGGCTGGAAGTCAGTAGCTTTAAGACTGGGATGAATTCTTTAAACTACTTTAAAATGACCCTTAGCACAGTTCATCATCTACAGACACTTGGAATAACATGGCATAACTCAAAGCACATGGTATTTTTATAATCAGAATTATTATTTTGCTAGAATATTCTGTAGTTCTTTTCCCAAGGTGACTGCATAGAGAGAGAGTGAAAACATCCGGTGGCAAGATAATCGTGCATGACAAGGCATTGGTGGTAAAGTCCCCAAGGTGGTTATTTAAGTGGAGCTCTCTTGTGCGTGACATCTCGTTCTGCCCCCCTGCCCCTCTCCTGGGCTTCATCAGCACCCCTTGATTGTGTAATTTATACTTCAGGAACTGCCAATATAGAATAACAATAAAACTTTTTGCCAATATGCTGGTTGCCTTTTGCACTGCTGAAGGATTCAATCATTATGAGCGCTGGAGGCTGCGTGGAGGCGTTAAGCTTGCTCCGCATGTTGGGCTCCATGCTGCTCTCTTGTTGAAAAGGCAGCTTTCATGTATGGTCGTCTATGATCTCCCATGGACTTTATCTGCTGAAGACTGAGGACCAGATCTTTTAACAATTATGCTGCATTCTTTACTGAACCTGCCTTCATGTTGGTGATAATGAGCTGTGTGAAACAGCCATCTCTATTATGGTAACTTAAGAATAATTTTCTTATTTGAATTGTAGAAAAGTATGATATTAATGTCTTAAGAGTCACACGTAGTATGATTCAGTAATACAGACTTCTCACGGGTGTCCACATACTGCATTTAAAACCCTGAGTGTACTATAGCAAATTGCTCAGCAGACTAAGTATCCAGATAATTCTAAATTATACTCTGATGCAGAGCTTTCATAGTATTAAATTTATTTGCCATTTGATTTTTTTAGGCTATCTAATAAATACTGAATTGTGCTCTAGGATTTTAATTGTAAATTTTTTTCTTCTTGTCATAAATATCCTTCTTTCTCATGAGGCCACGCTCATGGTTATGTTTTATTTTGTGAGATGCCAAATTAACATCCTTTGAAGTAAAGTTTTGGACTGTTCATCTGTGTACTTCAAATGTTACTATGTGGCAAGGCATCAATATGATTCAGCCGTGACATCAAATGGGCCACATATAGAGGTGACAGTTGAATTTCCATGAGCGCTCACTTGTTTGCCCCTGAGATGATCACAGCTGTTAATTCATACTAGTGGACGTAGGTGTTTATGTGATTTTGACACATCTCCCACACAAATTTGGGCTGCCTTTAATGATGTGTTTCATTTTGGCAGACAGCTGGGGTGAGTGAATGCAGCCTTTTAGACATCAAGGTCCTGCGATGATGTACAAGCTGAAACACTTTGTCAGTTTTACCTTTCTTTGTTTGTCAGCCTTCTTAAGGAAGGAAACCTATGGCAGCTTCATAAGGAGTCACCTGATTTTAAGTTGATGTTGTAAGTTAATGTTGCTGATGGTAGAATTTGTTCTAAAACTTACTGATTCTTGCATTATATCAATATTTCACTTTGAATTCCTTAATGAGGAAGGTTACATGTCACTGAAGAAATGGAGTGCAGTTTGCCTAACATTGGCTGGATTTCAGAATGACTCTTTGTGGAAGACGGTCATGGGTACAAACACGTTAGTCTCTACATTTTTAGAGTTGTATTTTAACTGACTTTTCTCTCAGATAATTTTTGGAAGTTGAGAACTATGGATGGTTTTGTGTCCTGTTTATCACAGGAATTGCAGTTGTGGATCAAAATGCTGTTTCATCTACTTCAGTATCTCATCATCATCTGGACCAGATTCTTCGTTACAGTAACCCGTTCTGGTAGACATCTGTGGAGGATGTAGCACCCAAGGGTTTTTGCAAAGTGCATTTGCAGAGGCTTGTTTTGTGCCCAAAATATTCATTATGCTGTTATGCATTATAGCTCATTATGCCATTGCAGTCTACTGCATAAGCCACAGTGCTCCTGTACTATGTAGTTGTGGTCTCCTGTTTTAAAAATGATGAAATAAAATCAGAAAGGTGCAGAGAAGGGCAGTAGAGGTTTTCAAAGGTATGAAACAATAGGGAACAGCTCAATAGGAAAAGGGAGGACTTTTCAGCTTTGAAAACAGGCAACACAGGGAGAATTTCAGAGGCCTGAGGAAAGAGAAAATTATTTGCTGTCTTTTCTGGTACGGAAACAGAGAGATATCCAATGGAAGTGGCAGGCAGCATATTCAAAGCAAGCAAACAAGGGATACTTCTTCATCAAACTGACCTAGAAAGTGTGTTCTGCTAGATATATTTTTTAAAAAAAACCCAGAACTTCAAATTGTGTGTGATCTATGTAGTAACTTTTAAGTATTTCCAGAAAGCTGTGTCATTAACACTATGGAAGTGTTTTTAACTCTCATTTGAGGTAATGCAGTGCTACAAAAGATTGGACCAAATGAAAATTGGTCTTAGAAATCATCCAAATAAATCTTTCCTCTGAAAGACTTGCTGTAGTGGATAAGATAAAGCATCTGAGTTTTAGAACATTGTAATTATTTATGGAAGAAATGGTATTATACATTTTGCCTCACTGTAGGTTGAAATAAAAACATGTATTTTACTTGAAATATCTACGTTTCTATACTTAGTGTGGATCCTGCAGGTCCTGGGGTGACACCATCTGTTTGAGAAGGTGTTCTTGGAGGTGAGGTGTGCGCTGGTTAAAAACAAGGTCTGTGGGGACTTCTGTATTTAAATCTCATTGACAAAACAAATTGTAGTATAGTACCTGTCTGCTTTTAATCCTGCTTTACCTCCTGTGTTATCTGGAAACGATACATGTTTGTGTAGCTGTATTGCCTTGGGCTTCCCATTGTCATGGTGTGCAGAACAAAGTCTCCTGAGGCGTAGGTGACCCTGGGAGCAAGGTCTGCTGAACTTGCCTGAGTGTCTGGGCTGAGGCCTCTCATGATGGTGGTTCCCCTCACCAAGCCAGGTATTTTGGAAGATTACAATTTCTGGATGTTTGGGACGCCCTGCCTCATCCCGGCCAATCTTATCAGCTGCCTAGACGTTGTTTCATAAACCTCCGAAGCGTGAGGCCTGCTGGGGCGCTGGAGGATTTTGCATCCAGTAGGGTCTTTTTATCTTTATTCTGGCTGGCGTTCAGCCCGTCTGTGTTGTATGGGTCCCGATGGGCTGGCCAGGAAGTAGTCGGAGAGGTTTGGCAGGGCGGGTGGCTGTGGGAAGGGTGGCTTGTGGCTGAAGGAAGGCCTCCAGCGGCAGGTGGGGGTGAGCAGCCATGGCAGAGGCCTCCCTCCTCCCTCCCTCGCTCCTGCTGGGCACTGGCTGTCCCGGGGCTGTCCCTGGCGGCCACCCCCCGGGCCCTCGCTAGCCCAGCAGTGCCTCTGGGAAGCTGCTGGGAAAGCCGGCAGAGCAATGCAGGCTGTGGTCGGCCGGTTCTCCTCACGTCAGGGCAGTGGCCTAAGGACTGGACAAGATGGAGGCTCTGTTCACCCCCTCCCCACCCCGCCCCGCCTTTTGATGTGTGGGGAAGACGAGTGGTTTTTCTGCAGGTTTCTATTTGGATTATAAATTTTTTTTTTTATGTGAGTAAAGTAATTAGATGCAAGTAATGTAATTAGATTACTTAAACAGTAATAATTTATTTATAATGTAGTGCAATCATTATTGTCTATTTTTAATCATACTTAGAATTTCCCTTGCTTTAATCTTTACATATGTGCTGAAAGCTTATAGTTTAAGACATTTCAGAGGTGAAATCACCTCAATACATACATTAAAAAAAACCCCTTCAGGATAACAAATGATTTTTCCATCGACAGTGGAATAGCATGTGAGGGTAGCTGCCCTTCTTTCCATTTATTTACTATAGTTTATATAGTTTAAATATATCTATTACAAACTTATATGACTTTATTTTTTCTTTTTTCCTTGCTGTCATGATGGAGAGCACTACAGAGTTTAGGGCCGTCCTCTTCTTTATTTTCTTTAATACAAGGTAACGGGGTAGAAAGCCAGTCTTACAGAGTGGGACAAAACTGCCTTGTTAAATAGTTAAGAGGGTTGAGCTGTTGTGCTTTCTGCCATGGTTTGATTATTTGGCTGTTAGAAGGGCTCAGCATTTGGTCTGAGCCTTGGCTTCACTGAGGACAGAAATGCAGGTGGAATACTTGGTACTCGCTTGGTGAATGAAGGTGAACTTTCTGCTATACCCTAGCCTGGGTCATTTTATTTTACTACTGAGCAGAAAAAGATGATGTATCTGGTACCCATTGCTCTACTTAAAATTGGGTAAGGATCTGGGACCAGCAAAGCAAACTCTGAATTTGCTTTTAATGGATTATTATTGTGTCTGGGAAATAATCAAATGCAATATATGTGGTAATAAAGATTGCAGAAGTGTCTTAAGTCTCTCAGCCTGATAAGTAAGATGGAGCTTCATGCAAGCTTATGATAACTTTGAGCAGTTAAGAATTTGACTTCCTTCCTCAACTTTTGAGATCTGAACTGTATGGCACATTGTGCATGAAAGATGATATTTGGTGCCAGGTCAGTATATTGAAGCTCCAGAGAATATGACAAGGTGTAAAAATATAGTCGGTATTCTCTTTGACCGCTGAGTTTTCACTTCCAATCCTGCAAATTTATTGTTGGTGTTTGTTTTTCATTCATGGCTATTCCCACTGGTTTGGGGTTTGGGCTTCTGGACTTAGCTGTTCTACTTAATTGACTTGGAATCCTTCAGAAGTGTTCTGTGAATATATCAGAAACCCCTGTCCTTGCCACAGAAAGCATGGTCTAATAAACTGCAAACCTGAAGTGACACACCAGCAAAAATAGAACAGTGGATTTTTTAAATAGGTAACTAGAGGACAGCCATATTCGTATTTGGCAATTTGTAGAGAGCTGTACTTACATCCTTAAGGCCTTGCTAGTAATTTATTCCATGATCATAAGAGCTTGGAAAAGACTAAGCATATGCAATTCAAGAAAATATTTGAAGTATTTAATGAATCATGTATGTTAACACTAATGTTAATAAGTGTTAGAATATTGTAATAATATTGTTATAATAAGAATATTGTTCCTTCCTGTTGGAAATCATAGACCTAGTACATGACCTATGTGATCTGCTGGTAAGAAGTAGAAGAGCATAGGAGTTAGTTGGGTTAGGTTTACCTTTAATAGAAGCTGACTACCCTGTGAAGATTTCTTTTTTCCCTCCTGTTGTGTTTAATTTTCATGCAGGATTCAGTGGTGACAGCTTTTGAGACTTTTTTTAAGTGCTTAGAAGAAAACAAGCCAGTACATGCTAACTTGAAAAAATTATCTTAAAAAATCCACACCGTAAGTCTTTGTAAAGGAATTACATAGTTCAGATCCAGGTCTGGCCTTGTAGGGCCTGTGTCCGGGGCACTAGGGCCACAATTTACTCACAAGGGAGATCCAATTCAGATGATTAATTCAATGGTGCTTATTTTTAGGGGCAGGGTAGAAATAGCAAAAGAGATTGTCTTTCTGTAATGGAACTGAAGTCAAATGTGGATCCTTCAGGTGAATTCTGTGCCGTTAGCCTACGATAGTCTTTTGCCACACCTTCAGAGGGCTCCTTACACCACAAATTAATTCCCGTTGCCCAGGTATAAGGCAAAGTAATACCTTTTGTAAGACGTCTTTTCAGGTTATTATGATAACATTAGAAACTTGTAAAAACCAAGCACAGTTGTGAATAAAAGATAGTGAGATACAATGGAAGCAGCATCTTAGTGTGCCAAGCTAACAATATGAAATGAATGCATTGGGTGTTCTCTTTAGCACCAATGTGAATATCTGTATTTCATACTGTAGCTGTAAGGTTTTTCATGGGTTGAGCGTGGATATGATTTTTGTGGTTCCCCCCCCCTCCTCCCCCCAATCATGAAAACATTGAGTGCTAATTTGTATGAAGTTTTCTTTTCATTTTGTTGTTTAAATGTATCATCTAGGCTGCAGTCTTTAGGATGCCCCCCCAATTAATACATTAGACAGGTGTAGGTTTTGAGGTTTCTGTTTCTCTAAAGCAGTTTCACATAATTGCTAGTATTTTGTCAACTAAGTTGAAATGTGAGTGATTAGAAACCTTATGTTGGGACCAATGACAATATATCGGAGTAGAAAATTAGTGTCCTTTACAGTTCTGCCTCTTATAGAAGCAGTTTTCCATGTCACAATTGCAAATACAATTTACAGCACAGTGACTACTGTCTAATTTTAAATGGTAGTTTCATAAATAGTTTTGCCTGAAGCATTGTAACATCAAAATTTTAATGCATAATTTTCTTGCATGTGGTTTTTATTTTATGTTTTCCCACAATTTAATCATTAGACAGTCAAGTCCCTTTGTATTTCAGTGGTCTTTCCGATTGCTTGTTTCTCTCTGTTGGTCTATTTTGTTTTTCTTTTTAAACTTCTGTTTCACTGTGTGTCTGTCTCTTTCTGGTTCCTTTTCCTGTGCTCCTCTTTGCATTTCCTTGCTGCTGTCTTCCTCCTATTCTTGTTCTCCTCGGGACTGTTTTCCATGTTACCTTTGTCTTCCTTCTTTTTGCATTTGTTTGTGAGACACAGAGATCTTTTGTGAAAGACATTTTAGGGACGCAACTTTGGGATGTAAAAGGTAACTAAGCACAGGAACCCCCTAGCTAATCTCTGTGTGCTTTGCATACTTAATCCTGTGTTCCAATTGCTGTTCTTTTTGACAAGATACTACAGAATAGAATTGTTAAGTCTTGCTAGCGGGGACAAGAGGATGCTCAAAAAATTGCCCTTTGCAACAGGATGCTGTCCTGAGCTCCCACGCGTGGCTCTTGCCAGTTGCACTTGCGGAATTCCTGTAGTTGGGGTCTATGGTTTAAAAATTCCCATCTGTTTAGTGACTGTGTGTTTTCCGAAGTGCTCTTATTTTTCTTATTTTTGCAAAACAGGTAAAGGAGAGAACGATTTCTTGCTTCTGCAGGCAGCCTAGTGATTCGTGTTCTGGTGCACGTGATAGGACATGAAAAGTGTTTGCTGAATGTGTTTCGGTGACCAGTTTCATGGCTTGTAGGAGTACTTGACTTAGGGGACAAAGAGAATTTAAATGCTTCTTTGCCCTCACTTGCTTAATCAATACCGTAGTGCCATCAAAGACAAGGAGAGAGTCAGGAATGCATGACAAGTCCTGAGCTTTCTTCCCCCCACCCCGCCCTCTATTCACTCCCTATCAGTACTAATAAAAGCTGAGCGTTCTTTGTGATTCCTTAGCTTTTTTTCAAGTTTCAATTTCCATTTTCTTTCTTTGAAGCATGGAGAAGAGCAAATGTACGTAAACAAAACTTCATACTCAAGCCAAAATGTAATAGACACAATTGAATTGTAGTCAGTTAAGAATTTTAAGAAGAGCTTTTCTATGAATATTTAATTACTGCATTAACTGAGCAAATAAAGAACGTGCTATTATTATTCATACTGTGTTAGCAGTGGTTCAAAGGAATTTAATACGTTTTATAGTTCATACAGCATCCTATGCATTGTGTAGGCCTTCAAAGAATGCCCACATCTAGTAAGTTAATAACACCACAGATCTCCCTAGCAATTCATTAATTCTCTGAATTAAGGAATGTCTGTTGTTGTTCTTTGCATAGCACATTTCTTAGCAAAATTCTTCACAGTTAGGTAATGGTACCAGTCTTGTGTGTTTTGTTACCCAAAAATGGTCTTCAACGACTACACTAAGGTATACAGGCTGTAAGCTGCTGAGATAATGATAATGAGCCTGCCCCTTCCAGAACTCATTGTGCTGTCTCTTCCATCTTTATTAGTGTATCTGCTTTGTAATCTTTTGGAGAGCAAAGTTTAGGAGGTATTTAATATTTGGCTTGTTTGCTCCTGGATAGAGCTTTAAAAATACTGATCCTCTATCTGAATGATGGAGATGATTTGCAGAACAAGAGGCCAAATGTAGAACCTAAACCTGAATTCCTTTGCTGTGAGTGACATGTTCTTCCCGTATGAGTGATTTCTTTTTAAAATGTAATTTGCAAGTTAATATGTTTTATCTAAGAGTGAGAAAAAGAATAATGTGGTGTTGTGACACTTAAAACCAAAAAAATCTCTGGAGACAGCCTTGTAGCTTTCATTTGCTTACTGAAAACAGGAATACTCATCTCGCATTGACTTAGTCGTTAAATTCCTTATGGCCCTTTTGCATTGCCTACCCTCAGTAAGACTCTGGATTTAAAGATCTTTACAAGAAAAATGGCACACATAAGAACAATAGAAATGTTAAAACTTCCATTCTTGACTCTGATATTGCTCTTTTGCCTCTTGCTGGCTTAGGAAAAGACATTAATAGATGTTGAATTAAGACTTCATCAGTGGGTCCGTACTTCATTCACTTAGAAATCCTTGCAGCTATTTTTTACTGCATATAGTGATAATTACTCCTGTTGGCAGAGCAGAACTAATCTAATCTGCTTTGGCTGCTAAAATCTGTGAAGGAGCCAGGAATGATTTCTGTGTTGAATTGTTAACCCTGAATGTGCAATTCTGTCAGCATCACAGCCGGCCCCTGCTTTGTCTGAGTACCTAGTAATCTGGTGTTAATGAACATATAGATATTTAAATAAAAAGAAAGAAAAAAATGTCATCTAATAGAAATATAATGTACTCCTATTTTGGTAACCCTGCTTTTGGGATTGGTCTGTCAAAGATGACGTGTCAGGGAACAGTCCAACCTAGCTTATGGAAAGGAGCACTTGACATAAGAGCAGCTGTATCTGCAAGTACCTAATTTTCTTCCTTTATTGGTTGTGGCTGAGAGAATTTAAAGGAAGCCAGACGTTTCCTGCACTCACACATTATGTAGGGGCTGATGAAACCCTTGGGTCTGTATTTCTAGTTACTGTTGCTTTTTTCTGTATTTAGGTTCAAGGTACAATTTTGGTCTTGCTGCTGCACAGCTTCACTGTGGTCACAGAATCTTCACTTCGTGGCTAGAAGAGGTGATGGTGCTGTTCGGTCACAGTAGGGAGTTCCTGGATCTCTCTTGGATCTGGACCTAGCAGGATTCAAACAGCATTAGTATGGAATTTATGTTACTCCTGTCAACACAGTTGCAACAAATACTGAAACAAGTAAGAAGAGAAAAATCTGCAACCCTTGGGCCATTAACCAACTTCTTTGAAGGAAACTTTGAGGAGACAAGTTCTTCTGTTTCAGTGCTTTCTTTCAGTGAAACAACTTCCACGTATCAGTCTGGGTGGCAGAGTGTAGAAAACCAATACTTCCGTTAAATCCATTATGGCAATTTTCACATTTCTCCTTGTGCTAATGGGTATAACTGCATTATTTTCCTTTTTGCGTATATTGTCAGGAGCAGAGTAGAAATCAAAATGAGATATTGCTAGCTAATCTGTTCTCGTCAGCATCCCAAAAATGGACAGAAAAGGTCAGGAGCCCATGTTTTGCAGTAAGCGCTGAGGTATAGGAAGAGCATGTAAGTGTTATGGCAATGATCTGTTCGAAACAGGGATTAAACGATATGAAACAGGGATTTAACAAAGTTTGATGGTAACCGTGATGGTGTTTCAACAAGATTTGATGGCAAAGCACACTTGATTATTTACTGCATAGAGGAAGGGGTCAGACAGAACTGTCAGGGAGACCCTCCTGTTGGGTCATGAGGTTCAGAAAGGCCCCCCTTGCTTTCTAAACTTGTTCTCAGAGAGGAGTCTGGGTGCCGCTGGATCCAATCCTAGTCCCAGACTTGGCCAACAGTTTATGTCTAAAGGGTTAAATATGTACAATCAATCCTTTCTATCACTTAGCTAAGATTACAAAGTTCAGCATGCTGTTAATTACCAAGGATCTGTTGTGGCAAGGAATCTCTGAATCTCCAGAAGTAATCTTGAGAGTCGCTGCTCAAGGGGAGATCCTGGCGTGCAGCCTGCTGCCATTCAGGAGAGCTCAAAGGGCTTTTGGGCTGTTCACTATTTATGGGGGTAAGATGATTGACCTCCAGTCATATTTTAATGCTGACCACAGTACGTTAGCCCTTGCCTATTGTGTTGTTATCTGTCTCCCTGAAACCACATTGCGATGGATGGAGGGAGATAAAGCTCAGGTTGGCCGTGGGGCATGCCATCACAAGTGGACAGCTGGCTAAGCAGTGTCCTTCTTTTTCGTTTTTACTCTTCTCACAGCTTCTGTGGGGTGGTGACTAGGAGCGACTGGCCTCAGTTCTCATGCAGTCGGTGGGAACCTCCTCAAGTTTGCACAGGGCCGTGAATGCAACGTGCAAAAAAAACCTGGGAAGTGTGATGACAATGGGATGGGTATACAAAGTCAGCAAAAGTGAATCACACTGGAAAAAACCCACCTTCCTTGGCATAGAGAGACAGTGATCCATTTTGTTTTTAATACCCTTTATAGCCTAGCATTTATTTAGGCTGTCTCAGACGCTCAGGCTTCAGTATGTTCTCTCATTTGTCCAAAATGCAGTAGGAATGTCTTTTGATCCAGATGCAAATGTAAGCAAACTGCCAGCTACCCACGCTTTCTTCCTTGCTTGTGACTAAATCACCATAATATAAAGGAAGTGGAAGTTGAAATAAATACAAAAAGCTGTTTTTTCCACTATTGGTAATCTTAAAAAAAAAAAAAAAAAAAAAAAGGTAAGTTTTTAGTGGATTAGAACTCTGTCTTTCCTAAATACTTGTCATTTCTTGGCCTTTCGGTTTTCACTCGCCTGACTGGTGTTGCTATGTTGGAATTTCATATAAATGTCTCACGGCAGAATTTGATCTTCAGAGCTCTTTGTGTTGGTCTCTGAACGCCCTTAGGAGTGCTTTTAGTACAAAAGATACATCTAGATACTGAATATTATGGTCTGCACCAAGCAGACCTTCATTCCATTGAAGTACTTCAGTGCTAAAATATATTTTCTGAGAAATACCTCTATGAATAGAGGGTATATGAAATTGATTTTTTTTCTTTTGCATTTCACCTTTCATTTCATTAGAGGCCTGGTTAGAGAAACCCCTTTTCCCTGTGGGCAGCTATAGTCCTGCCTGTGCTTTTTGTGTCTAATTAGTCATTTTTATTCAGTACCCTTTGTAAAATATTTCTCCGCATTTCTGTCAGCACACATAACCTCGTACTGTGTTGAAAAGGCCTCAAATAAATGTCTTTTTTTGTGAAGCGGTAATGGTAGAAAACAGCACGCTTTTTTTATGGAACTTAGTATAATTTGGTTTGCTTTATCTCTTCCGCTTTAAGTTCAGACAAATACAGTCCCAATTATACACACCATACCTGTGTTTTTAGGTGGTAGACTATTTTTCTTTTCTGCAAACTTGCTTTTCATTTAAATAAATGTTATGTTAATGCCTCTCACAAAATCGTTTAGTGCAGAATGAACCAGAGGCCACTAAAACTCTAATCTGTTACATAAAACCACGGTGGTTTATCTCAAGAGTTGTCCCATTTCAGCAGCCCTGACAATGACAACATTATCAATTTGTAGTAGTGTAATTATGCTGTGAAGTAGGGTGCTTTTAGAAACGTCTTGATAATCTACAGATGTTAATATTGAAAATTGTTCTCAGGGTCCTTATCCTCAGCAAGTTGTGATTTTGTCGATCAGTCTCTGGGTGCGCTCTCCTCATGGTGTAGCTGGACACAAGCCAGATACAACCTGTATTTTTCACTAGTGTAAACTTTTTTGGACTCATAGCTTATAATACCCTACTGCAATATTTTTACTGATCTGCATATTAAGAATTCTGGACTGCTGTCTCCTAATACAGCATGTAATTAAAAAAAAACCCACCCCAAAAGCAGCATTAACTTTTTCAAGAGAATGTTTCTAAATTATGTTATCTTTTAATGAAGGGAAACCAGTTCTTGTATTGAAAGACAACAATTCCTGTGGTGGAGACTTTCAAAGATTAGACCAAATGAGAGATTCCTAGCTCTCCTTGCATCTCTAAGAGAACTGGGTACCCAACTGCTCTTTCTGCCTTTAATGATCTCCCTTGTGGTGTGCTGAGGTATAATCTTTCTTTTTTTCAAAGAAACACAATAATGTAGTAGGTTTCCAAATATCCTGAGGACTGTACTTACTAATGAGAGACTGCAGACTGATGGTGCCTTTTTCTTATTGCCAGCGTGGAGGGTTGTCTTTTATAGAACTTCCTAGATTTTAGGTGTATGCTCTTTTTTAATTTGGAGGTTTCTTTTACTAATTTGTACTTCTTCATGCAACAACCACAGCGATAAAAATCTTTGTTTTCATTGAAGAAAGTTGTTTCTTTAGATGATTGCAATATAAAGTTTTGGAAATCTTTCTGAAAGTCTTGTGGGTAATAGAATCAAATAACTTTTCCAAAACATGAGTAGTATATCACAAATTCCTTTTAAAGATCCCCCCTGCTAGATTTTATTGCAAAATGAGTGCATATAAATATGAACACATTTTTTCATTTTAGTAGTTTCACAGTTTTATCCTCGTAGCTACTGTGGTTAGCTTAATAGTTTAGTAATAAGCCTTTCATTTCATTTTCCAGGAGAAAATTGATGGATACTGAATCATTAGATGCCCAACCAAACTCACTAAGCAGTCTTTGAACTAGCCAGGGGGGTTAGACTGTTTTGTCAGGAGGCCTGTTCTGCTAAAGGCAGGGTTTGGTGCACAGTCATTGATGATGTGGTCCCATCTCAAGCGCACGTAGATGTGACAAATGCTTAGCCTGTGGTTTCTAGAGCGTACAAGAAATGCAATATAACTGCTGTGTTGTCTTATGCTTATTGAATATTAGATTATAATTATGGCAAGTCTGTTTAACATTTAATAATGTTTATTTTACCACTTAATGAATTAGTGAGTATTTAAAAAAAAGGGATGAGGGGATTAGATTCTTCTTTGGTCTCTCTGTTAGAATATTCCAAAGAATTTAATTTATTACTTGCAGTGTAGGTACTTTAACATTTCCTTTAAAATGTGTGGGCTAAGGGAAACTTAGTTTCTTGCAATACGCTTTCCCATCTATTTGCATATAATTCACAGTAATGGTAATTTAAACACAAAAGGCTGATGTCACAAAATTCCCTCCAAATTTGAAGTAACTCATAAATCTTGTTGGAAAAAATGCTGCCATCTTTATCTTTTATTGTAGGAGACCCCTGTTAAGAATAATAGGAGAAATTTTGCAGAATGGGAAAGGCATTTTATTTTTGCATAACTGCTGATACATTAAATGGTTCTTTTAGTTATATTAAGAAGCTAAATGCAACTCTCTAAAATGCGCTTTAGCAAATCTAGGCCAGATTTTAGGCCCTTGACAGCTCCTCTCTCCCTTCTTCCTCTCTTTAGAGGTAAACAACTTAATGCAGCTGTAAGCTTGCTTTGCGCTAACTAATCGAAACTCAAAACTTAAATTTTAAAAAGGGAGATGAGTTTCCTAGTGAGGAAAAAATTGTGAGTGGTTGTGAGAATTTTGGTGTAAGAAAGTAAATCGGCATTCAAGTTGAATCAGTATTCTGTATTGGACAAAACCTAGTGGCCCATGATGGCTTTTAAGAAAAATAATAAAAAACCTGGGTGGGAAAATAAACTCAGAAGACAATAATCACTTTGTATGTGCCATCTCGTTTTTAAAACTGCGGACTCCCAAATCAGCTCATCTTCTGGTTCTTTCTGCCAGCGTCATGGTGGAAGAAGTGCATATATTTTACATCTCTTGGCCTTCTAACCTTGTAATTCTGACTTGAAAATTGAAATCTTTGCAAAACCAGAGAAGCTTGTGATATTGACTAAGCAAGCTAGACTCATTTTCCAAATTTCGCGAGGTATAAAAGCAGTCCAGCATAAACGCAGTGTTGCCCTTGAGCAGCCCCGTATGTAGGCCAGCACCGGCTGCTCCGCGCGAGCGGGGAGCATGTGCAGATGGGGCTGTTTGGAGCAGAGGGAAGGGTGGAGGCCACAGCTCCAGCTGGTACATCTGTGGCTGCTGACACTTGGTGTGGCCGTTGTCAGTGACAGATACCTCTCTGGTAGCTTCAGCTTGTGCAGGGATCGCTTTTGCTGTGCTTTGCAATGAGTTTGTCGGCTGCTGTCTTGATGTCCACAACCATCTGCTAGAGTTGCGTAGTCTTGAAGCGTCTTGTGTTGAATTGGTGCTTTCACATGTGTAAACCTTGCTGTAAAGATGATCTATCAGGTGCTCTGCTTTTTCTATGTCTGGCTGGTTAGTTCTATGTCAGGCATGAAGTAGGGCTCCCTGTTGAATTGCTGTTTTGTTGTCTCCTGCTTTTGTCCGAGTGAGCAGTTTGGGTATTTATTACTTTGCATTCAGGAAAGGTATGGCTGTGATACTCTGTCATAATATAAAAAATACTGCTTTTATAAACAACATTAAGTTGGAATGTATAATGTTTTTATAATCTGTCCTAATGGGAATGATCCTTGTTCTTACAAATCCAATATAACGCGAGAACTCTGGGAACTCAGTTTTAATATTGAGTTGCTGTGTCAGTACTTTTTAAATGCATATTCAAAGCACAGTGTTTCATTTCATTTGAAATACTGTTGCTTATAAATATCGTATTTGCTTTTGAACTGCACTGCATAAAATGAGACTCTATAACAGTGTATTTATGGAGTACTAGTGCCTTATGGTGCTAATCATTATCAGGAATGGATATTGCACTTTTTAGCTATCCCTCTTTAGTTATTGCAATGCTATTGGTAGTTACTTTCTTTTGTACTGGTAAGGTCTTTAAAAAAATAGTGTACAGGAAGATACATTAAAGACATTATAAGGAGAGCATTGTGGCAGAAGCTTTACTATTTCCCAGACTCAGATTATTACTGATGCATGTGGATAACTTCAAGGGAAATAGCCTTTGATTCAGTGCAGAAATTAAGGTGGTTTGAGGATCTTAAATCTCCATTAGATAAATCGTAAATGACTTTGCAATTGCAAATTTCATCTGCTCCTGTGTTCCAGATGGAGAATATGTATTCATAATGTCTTCACTGTGTTAAAACAGTGCATGTGCGTTCATTTAACATTCAAACTAGACTTTTATCTTAACAACTGAAGACACTTGATGTATCTATGAAGAATAACTTTGTTATATTAATATTATTTTATTAAGGTAACTTTGTTTTGTACTATGCTGTCTGTAGAGAACTGAAAAGTAAGTCGGTATTTAGACTAATTTGTATCTAGTGGCATATTTTCATTTCTCTTTATTTATATAAAAAGATAAAATAGTTTCTGTTCACAAAGTGTCTACTCAGATTTTGGTTAATGCTTTTGAGTCTGAAGGGAACTTTTGTGGCTGAATTAGAACCAGTGGAATATCACAGCATAGTGGAAGTGCTGACATACAAATAATTGTATCGGTGAATTTTTTAGTGCATTTGCGACCAAAGTGAGAACACAAGTTGCTAATTGACAAACCTGACGGTTAGTATTTTTGTTTTCTTTCCCCTAGTTTCTTTGCTTGAAGAATATAAGGACTTTTCTTTCGGCATGTTGTGAAATATTTGGGATGAAGAAAAGTGAACTTTTTGAAGCTTTTGATTTGTTTGACGTGAGAGATTTTGGAAAGGTAAGGATCCTTTTAATTATGTCCTGAGTAACACTTGTGTGCTGCTGCTTGAGTGGATGGTAGATGTGGTGTAGTTGTGACTAATGAATGAGCGTTCGTTGGTAAAAAAAACAGTGGGGAAGAATTAAAAAAGCTGAAGAATTAGATTTACATTCGAGGGGCTAATAAGAGGCAGAGAAAAATCCCTGGTAGGCAAGTTCTCAAGGTGTCAAAAGCATAGATAAATTAACCTGATTGAAAGATGCTGATTTAAAGGCATGTGAAATGTGTGAAGGTGGCAAACTGTGGGTGAGTGCTGTCTGAAATCACTTTTGACATAAATAGTGTGGAATCAAAAACCCTGGGCCTATATACTGCAAGACCACATAGCACAGAGCATGTTTCTTTAGCCTCAAGTGCTCAAAATTCACCCACGTATCTGCCCTTGTAAATTTTTTTTTTTTTTGGACAATTAGTTTTTAAATCTGTTGGTTTTTTTTCTAAACTGCTGTAAAGCTCAGACACAGCTGTGGTGGGTTAATGTGACTATTCTAATTTACACAGCCTAAAGTATATTCTGTAAGCCTATGATTAGTTATTCTATATGTAAAAGCTTTTTCCAGTCTATTGTTCACAACCTCCTACGTATCTGTTTGATCTGTCATTGCCAGCATACATTCAATTCAACTTCAGTTTCTGCTTTTGAGTCATAGGGTATCATTACCCTAATTTCACAGGAAAAGGTCTAAAAATTACCTGAACTAGCACCAAAAATAGTTGTTTATTCAAATTTAGTAGATTTGAAGCATTATTGTTTTTTTTTTTTAAGACATCATAATTTCACTAACTAATTTTTATGCACTGCTTTTTTTATAAGGTGATGTAGGAATGGAAGCATGAATCAGGGCTGCAATATAACTGAGTGTTTGAAATGGTTCAGTGATTACTGTTAACAAAAATATCTAATTATTTTTCTGAAACTTTTATCTGGTTTTAAGTCCTCTGAGTATAAAATTAGATAAACCTGGTAATTCCACTTGTTCTTTCATTTTGCTGAACATCTTTTGTACTGATAAATCATTATTAAGACAATGCTTTTGTTAAAATGTGGTCTCTTTTACAAATTTAGTGTATTGCTTATTAAAAAATGAGATTTGTTTTTGTTTTCATTGTGCAAGCAGCAGAAGAATTAAAGTTGTTGGTTTAGATTTTTTTTTGGTGTGCTAGTAATATCTTATTTAAGGTATTTAGTAAGTTAGGTATCTTAATGCTTGCTTCAAATCTTTGATAACTATG
Organism: Chionis minor; assembly: GCA_013398295.1. Lineage (NCBI taxonomy): Eukaryota > Metazoa > Chordata > Aves > Charadriiformes > Chionidae > Chionis > Chionis minor. The sequence continues at coordinate 190,892 of VZSF01010833.1, read as the reverse complement.
CCTGATGCACAGATTTTTTAAATTATTCTATGTTCTAATTAATTGCTGAGTTTCACATTTTGTGTCTTGTAAACATAATCAATGCATTTTTTTAATACAGTCTAGTTTTGAAGAAGTATTTTGCGGTTGAAATTATTATTGCTGCATCACTGAATACCCAGTAAACAAGTTCTGAATTAAGGCTGAATTTAACCCAACTAATATGTTTCTGGCACTCTAAAATTGTCATTTCAACAGAATTTATTTTAGAATACAATTTTATGTGAGTAGAATAATTGGTTAAAAGAATTACTGTCTTCCATCTACGATATTTAGTGTTTTATTTCTCTTCTCAGAGTAAAATTATATGCAGACACATGGATTTTTTTTTTTACCATGTTTGTTGCCACAGTTTAGCACAAACAGACTAATTCCTGGTAGTGGTATTTCAGTTGTAGTGATGGTGACAGTGCTTATAAGCAATGGTTTCTCTAGTATTGGCCTCTTTAATGGCCTTTGTCACCTTTCTTGGAAAGCTACCAGGTAAAAATGCGGTGACAAATTTGAAAGACACGGGTGTGTGGGATTCTTTAATGAGGCTAACTAGGTGCGTGGTAACAGCTGCTTGTGCAGAGGTGGAGATACTAAATTGAACAAGCCTGTGCAATCCTTGCAATGGAGGTGTTGGACATGCTCTCAGGTGCATGATGGCTCTGCTGTTCAGCTGTCTCCATTGTGTGGTGGTGGGGAAGGCTGCCACACACAAGCAGAGGTTGCAATGTGCTGTATTTAGGTAGGCTGCTCTGTATATTTTACTAGCCTCTACAAATGAGCATGTAGTCAGCTTCCTAAAGCAGCTGGTGAACTCGAGGCCATTAAGAAAGTGGAGGGGAAAATGACAACTGCATTAAAATGTATACCTAGCCTTATGCTGAGTTATTTCTGTGGTTTTAAGTGTGGTGTTTTTACAGTTAGCTGAGAATATCTGTGAAGTGCCATGGGATTTCAATTGCGTATCTCATAATATACTTACTACTCTGGAAATTCTGATTGCTAGTAGCAGCAGTGAGAATAAGAAAGCTTATCTTTTTCAAGATGTTCTTTGCTTCTCAACTTTCCCCTTCATTATCTTTTCTCCTATGAATAACAGCCCCAAATAGTCCTAAATCTCCAGCCTTCTTGAATTGAAGTTGTATATATGCAAAAGGCCAAAAAACCAGTGGTGCGGATTTTTCCTGCTACTGCAACCAAGTCATTCTGCTGTTTCTAAAAGAATTCTTTGAACTGCTCTCCCTAAATGTGTACAAAATATGAATGATCTTATAATGATTACAGGCACAAACAAAAAAAGATAATAACTGTTTTCCAAACTGTTGCCCAGGTAGGTGATGGAATGAGCGTGTGCAATATCTACAACCTCTAGCACACGTGAATGTACTGGAAGGTGTCTTGAGAGGTCAGAAGTTGGCAAATACTTATTAGTGGTGAGATGTAAATAAACTGGAGCTGAGGTGACTCCATAAGCCTTATATTTCTGGTACTTTTAAATGCTTTGATTGAATTTATAAAGAAATGATTACTGAATTTGTTTTCTTACGATGGAATATTCTGCTTAATATGACAGAATTAATATGACTATGTAAGCATGCTAGTGGAGGGAACAGGAGAAATGTGTCAACTGTAAATGAACAACGTGCCTTCAAGGAAATAACATTGAAGGATAAAATCAGATGAGACACCTGGTGATGGAAACTCTCATTTTTTGGAAATATTCTGGTGTTTTTCAAATCTTTAAAGAAAATGGCAGCAAACCACTGTGCATGGTAGAAGTAGAAGCTGTAAACTGCCTATATAGTCGTAAGACTTTTATCAGCCTTGTGAAATAGTGGTTACAAAATGTTTGATGTAGTGGTGAAACTTGCATTTAATAGCTGGGGGTAAATGAGGTGTTTTCAGATGCTTTGACATAACATATGAAAATTTGACTTCAACTTTGTCCTCCACTTTGCAGAGACTCTTTGATCTCTCAGTGTTTAGAGAAAAAGAAGGGTGTATGTGGTGTGGATGGGAATCAGAGGTGAAGCTGAAGTAGCAACATGTAAATAGTTAGAGAATTATGTAAAGAAACAGGGAAGCAAGTAACCCCATGAGTCTGCTTTTAATTGCATACATGCTGTGTGAATATTGATATCAGCTGTTACAAGATGAGGGTTTTCTTCTGTTTCAAGTATAATAGCACAGGTTTTCTTATTTTTAGACCGGCTGTGCTTGGAAAATAAAAGAAAGGGGCTACATGACACAGAAATAGGAAGGTTCTTAAATCACGCTTTCTAAAATGACATAAACTTGTTTTTTCCTTGAGTTCTATGGTATTCATGCATTCCCACTCACCTTTCTATCAGTAAATTTCATTGTTGCTGCGTTGAGTTCCTGACAGAGCATGAAATGCCCTCCCACGCGCATGGGATGCCAGACAGTGTTTTCATTATGAATTCCATGCTGGAGAGTCATTTTTCACTAGTGCAGGGTTGTCAGGTTCTTCCTTTCTACCTGTGTGCCAGAATCAACAAATACTGTTGATACTTGTTCCTTCGGCTCTGAGAGGCCTGCGCACTCCTCCGACAGCAGTCTTTGCTGTTTGGTACGCCGTAACAAACTGTTGCTATCCCTATTCTCTGAAGGAAGTTTGCAGCTAATGTGTTGCAGAAATGGGAATCTGAGGATTAGTTCCAGCTCCTGTTGATGTCAATAGATGCTCCCTGGCCTCAGAGGGCTGCGTTTGAGGTCCTCTGAAGGGAAAATGGTGTCCAGATATTGTCAGAAAAAGAACGTTGCGTACTCTGCTTTTCAATAGTCTAAGCAATATGTAACTGAGCGGTGCTTTTTATGATATAACTGATCTAATATGAACATAGCCATAGAATCCCCTAGTAGCGATCCTGCAATGGATGTCTAGAAATAACATACAATATTCAATCATGATTTCAAAAACAAACAAGGGGATCAAATATCAAGTGCTACCAATCAAACAAGTACCTAATTGTTTAAAAGCATATAACGTAATGTCTAGTGTAGCTAACTCTCTGGTGACACGTAAAAGCAAGCAACTGCTGTGAAAATACTGAGTGCATATGTTAAGGTCATGTAGTTTGTGATCATTTTAGTCACTCTTTTCTTAGTGTACAGGAAATCTGGGCTATGATGCAGCAGAAAGTCACGCTGTAGTTAGGGATCCGTGTGTGTTAGTATTCCCTCAGGTTTAACAGATTCCAGGAAAATGAGGCAGATGTGCATGAGATACACACAGCAAAATGAACACAACAAAGAACAACAGTTATTATAAAAAGTTATATACCTTTCCAGGAAGAGTGAGGAGGAAAAATGTTTAGGAAATCTTCAATAAAACTGAAGCAGTTGAGATTAACCTCAGTTGTTGCATGTTTTATTTGGTGGATTTAATGAGTAAGGTAATAGAGCAAAATATGATCACTTTCGCAAATAAAGTCATATTAAAACTGCAGAACACTGGGGGATGTGCCAAGACATTATGGCACGTTTTTGTAAAGGTACTAAAATGGAGAAAGTGAAACAAACTTGTGAAAGCAAGACTGTCATTAAAAACAGAACTCTATCTTCACTCTCTGAGCTCTTTTAGTGGTAGAATTAAAAAAAGAAAAAAAAAGGCTTAGTGGTTTGCTCAAGAAACTAGCTGTACAATTGCTTTTATGAGTAGTATTTTAATGTTTTCAAGTGTTTATGTGAGAGGGACTGGTTTGGGATGAATAACACTCGAACTCCTTCAAGGTGTACTTGTGAATATGGGAGGATGAAGAAACAGAAGATACGGACAGGTTTTAGCTTCCTTCTACATAGAAATGCTTTGGATAAAATGAGCAAGAAAACACTAGGTTGGTACAAAACTGCTAAAATGCTTGGCGTGTATGGAAGACCTTATTTGTTAAATACTATTTCTGTTTGTATGGAGTACATAAAGGTCAAGCACTCAGTAGCCTTTCTAAAAGCTTCCCTTAAATCATATCAACAAATGACTTCCAGCCTCAAAGAACATAAATCATAGTTTTGGGCAAAGGGATGAGGTGGGTGAATGAGTGGGATGAACAATGGTATAGTTCATCACCACCTTTTGAAAAGTCCTTGAAAAATTATAGAAATAGATTGCCATGGTGTGGCAGTGGAAACCATTAAAAACACTAGATAAATTTATGGTACTTATCTGTAATAATTTGTTGCAGTGATCATCACAAAGGGTCAGTACAAATTGCTAGGCTTATAACTTCAATAAATCTAAAACCATTGGCATAAGCTTATAGCTTCTACATGAGCATATATATTTAGGCCTGAATATTTCAGGATTATGGCCTTGAATGTTCTTGAGTCAGAATAGTGGTGGACTATCACCTCACTGCTCCTTCCAAATGGATCTTCATAAATTTCTTAAAGGTTTTTGTAACTTTTCAAGTTCTAATATTTGCTTCCAGTTGATGAATATGCTACTGATAATCTTCATTTTTTACCACATCACAAAGTGAACATACCACAAGTATTTGATTGTTAATGAAAAACTCTCATCCAGGGAGTGCTTGGGATGTTTTGGAAGTATCAGAAGACTTTGAGTCCTTACATAATGTAGGCTTCTGCTCAGTTTTTCAGCAAATCTGACCAGGTTTGGAAAGTTAAGGTTAATGAGAAACTGCTAATGTGAGAGAATAAAACTGAGTGCCTGACCATGTTTCTCTGTTGTTAAGGTGATCTTGTCCAATTGCTGGGTGTATCTGACTGATGTATCCTGGGGACAGTGAACTCATAGCATTGAATTCTGGAAACACGCATTTCTCTTTGAGGTGGAAGAAGTTCTGGAGGAGAGGACAGTTGGAGCTTGAGTAGGTTGGTTATGTTCAAGATACAGTAGGATGCTTATTTAAAAGTAATACTAAAGTGGGCACCCATTAAAAATGGGAAATGATTTTGTGTAGGATCTGCATAAGAAAGCATTCAATTTCTTACTGGTATATCCCTGAAGAGTTTTGATTACAACAAAGTTAGCTTAATTACTATGATATTGGTAAACTGTGTTCTTCTTAATGTTCAGTGTTGTTTCTCTGTGCCTGGCCTTTTGTCTGAGCAAAAGACTGACACAAGCAACACTATGAATTACCTAGAACACATTTTGCACTGTTACCTGCTTTTCTTACTGTTTCCTGCAGCTCACTTTGAATCTTGGCTGACCGTATCTTGGTAAAAATCAAAGATTAGGAGGCAAATGACTCTGTTGTCTGCATTAATGATGACGACAACAATTAAATTAACTTGATACATCATATATATATAGTTTTAAAATAATAAATTTGGTGACTGACTTCGCTCCATTCCAATATAAAAAAGTTAGAGTAAGTGTAACCACTAAGTTTGGGTTTTTTTCCCTTGTATTTTTTCTTTGGAATGATTTGAAATAGCTAAGCTTCTCTTTTACTGAAAGATGTCTCCTAGCTCGTCCTCTCCCCCCAGTTAAATTAATATCTAAAAAAATATAGAAATACATATATATAAAATGAGTTTAAAACATTATTGAAGGGTGTCTGTGCTAAACCTCCACCAGAGAGATTTGGACCACTCTTGAATTCTACCCGAGGCACAAATTGCAAGCTAGGGAGATAGTGGCTTAAACCATCTCTTACGCAGTGTTGGGATTTCCTGTGAAGTGTGGCTCAAGCTGTTAGTATGCTGGTGGAAAGCCGTACCGTGATTTTTCTGCTCAGTCTGTGGACTGATCCTCTTTGCGCAGGCCAGGGGGAGACCACCTGTCAGCTGTTTGCAGTTGGTAGTTCTCTGTAAAGCAGAAGCGTACTTGAGTGAAAAGTCCCAAATAACGTATTTTCAAAGGCAGTAGTTGCTGCTTGTTTCTTTATAAGTACTAAAAGTTCAGGGTTAGTTTAGCCTGACGAATGCTCTGGTAGTTAGATTGGTTGTAGTTTCATTCACTGCTTTTTCTGTCCAAGTTCAATAGAAAGTGAAGCCTGCAGTGAATGGTTTGCAGCAGGAAACAATGTTTGCATATTTCATAAAAAGGAAAGAGGTATGACTTAATGAGAAATGTTTAGAAAATGTGTAAACTTTTGCTTAACGTGTTGGTTAACACGGCTAGAGAGGTGTTCGCTAATAAAGAACTGAATTCTGCTGTTTTTCATTCTGTCACAGTAGTTGTGTTATGAATAAATGTCAGATGAACAGCAACTGCATGTCTTTGAAAGCGATGGATACTTGAAATAGTTTGGCAAGGGAAAAATAAGTCAGAAGAGTGTATTCCAACATAGTTATCTATAAAGCTGAAAAGATTATGTTGTTTGTAGGTGACTGAGATCACAAAGACTATTTTGCTGGGATAGTTAATGCATCTTTCTGTGCAAACACTAAGTATATTTAGGGAGATGGCTTTTTGTTTTGGTGAAAACATTTTACAACATAAATGCTGGATCTTAGGTTTTGGATCTTAAATGTTTTTAACTGTGAAGCATGAGATGAGATTTATTTGGAGAAGTTCTATTAAACAGATCGTTGGCTTTTTCATGGCTTGCTTTCTTGACGAGATTTCGAAGGTGAAATGCTGGTGGTTGAAAACTGAGAATTTAATTTCCAAAATGACCATTCAATAATTAAATCATTCAGTGTTATAAAATTTTATGATGAATGTATTAGCTGGTAAACTTGTGAACCTGTTTAAAAAAAAATTGTAATTAATGACAGTTGCTAAGTAGAAAGTGCTTCAACTACTGCTAACCTCTACAAGTAAACCAGTTCTTAGATTTCACCCAATTACAGTTTAAAACTGAAATATTACAGTTTAAAGCTGTAATATGCCAACATAGGTCTCAAGACCTGCCTGTAAAGAGCCTTTGACATGAAGCAGCAACATAGGTATGGTATACAATACAGTGCGATGCTGAAGAAGCTGACAAAAGTATATTATTTGAATTTTTGCAAGATGCTATTCTGAGCATATTTTATATGCAATTTTTTAACCTTAATAAAATAAAATTCCCAAATTAGAGTTGCGTAAAGGTCTGAATTGTATCTTCAACTGACAACCATTTTGTTCAGTGAACATGTATGGGACACTTGGCAGAATTACTTAAGAAAACCAATTGAGGGCTAGTTCTCAAAAATTTATTTAATTCCCCAAAAATCAACTTCAGGATGCTAAAATGTTTAAAGTGTTTCTGAAGCCGAACTGCTTTGAGCACGAATACCTCAGTGACATTGTGCAAGCACACGATGTGTGCTCCCTGCGGTGGCTAATTGACACTAGTTGAGTAATCCAGTGCACTATATAATCCAGTTTTTACCAAAATATGTAAATGACTTGAGGGAGGATTTACTGCCTGTGCCCTTGCAGGGGAGTAGAGCAAAAAATGGAATGTAGGTCACTGGTGGGGTGGGGAGTTTTCCATAGTTTCCCATTCAGACTTCACTGGGGTAAGCTGTTGTCCAAAACTCACCGTGTGGTTTAAAGTGTCAAGCAGAGATCGTGTTGATTTCAGGGTAACTCAGTACTACATTATGTAGCTTTTTCTTCCCCCGGTGCTAGGTGAAAAGAGAATAATCTTCCTGAGTGGTATGAGGAATAGCAGTAGCTTTATGCCCTCTGACTGATGCACCTGAATATACCTTGGGTGTTGCTTCTGGGCTTGGGGAGACAGATGACTAGAAGGTGACATCACCCAGCACCTTGCAGGACGTGACCCATGAAGATTTGCAAAGTAAAACATGGCATTTGGAAAGGAAACAATGCCGAGCTTGTGGCAGTCACCATCCAAACAGTTGGCTCTACTTGTTTGAATATTATTGTCCTGATAAGAGGTTGTAGTTTGCATGTGGTGTAACGATGCCATACAATGTATTCTTGCCTTCAAAAACTGTCCCTTCAAAAGCAGTGGAACAAGGAGTGAGGCCAAATCTCTTAATTTTCTTTTTTTTTAACCTGCAAGTTTTCTTTTAAATGCTTTCCTCACTTGCATAAGTAATGAATTGGAAATTTCATAGCTGTTTGAAACAGTTGGCCAGCCAGGAACAGCTGTGCATGTTTCTCTTGGGATCACTTTCTTTTGCATTTAAGATATTTGCTTGGCTGTTACAATTTCTTATGATTTTTATCTTATCTCTTGGTCACCAATGGTTTATTTGAAGAGTACAATATATATACACATCTTTGGAGATTTAGGCATTTGTGTATATGGCAGCCCCTCTTACAACTTACTCTGCTATACTAAATATTGTTGAGTGACATAGTTCTGTATTTATTTTGAGACTGGGTTTTAATGTGTTTTGATTTGGGGAGGGGAAGGACCTCCCTTAGAGTTTTTCAACTAGCTAAAAAGCAAGGTTAGAGAGCTTGAGTACCCTACGCAGTGGATGGACACAGGCAGTCTTGTGTGATCTGTGAAAAACAACCAGGGTGTTGGAAACAAGCTTTGTTATGAATCTTGAAGTATCAGCTCAGTGAAGTTAATGAAACTTCTTAAACCACTGGCCTAGAAATGTCATCATACCATTTTCAAAGTGGCGAGGTCTACATTTTTGTATATGCTAACTTGGAGGCTGGATGTAGACTAGATATAAGATGGTTTTTCTCAGTTGCATATTTTGTGGCAAAAAATGTTTGTTTAAAGCATGATTGTACCTTAATTAGGAAACAAACAGGTTTTTCCTGGCCAAATTAGTACAAGGTTGCTTTAAATTAGGATAAATATTTTTAAAATACCTTAGCATGTGGTTTGTGATTGAAAAAGTGGATTTTAGAGTAGGCATCTGTTTTTAAATAAATAAAAATCCCAATATTGCCTCACTTTCTGCAGACATTTTCCTGATAAAATTAAATACTTTGTGTTTCCCATGTCCTGAAAAAAAAAAAAGTAATTTACCCATATCTGTCAACCATTAGGTAATATCATCCAAAACTTCGTGAAAGAGCTCAAATACTTGGAACTTAAGTGCAATATATCTTTGGTTTTCAACTTTTACTGAGTAATTCACATTTACATTTTGGTTTTTTTGATGGGATTTGCCACCCACAGATGGGTGGCATAAATTTGGAATCTGTAGGAGCCACAAGCAGACGGATTTTAAATCTTGCCTTTTTATGTATTATTAATTAGATTAACCATCAGTTGAGCAGTGCTAAGCATGCTGATGGTGGATGAGGAATTAAATAGCAGTGCATGAGAAAATTTCTATTCAAATTGTAGAGCTTTTAGATATTTCCTTTTGTCTGTTTCCCGTGTGGAAGTGAGTAGTCCATCTATGCCTTGAATAGTCTCCTAAACACCAGGAAAAGGTGCTACTTACAAACTTTGTGATAACAAAGCAATAATACCAAGTAGCAACGGGTGGCTCCCCCCTGGTACAAGTTATGAAGTATGGGAGAAAATGCTTTCCTGTTTATACTTCGTTGGGATTTCTTAAAATTAATTGGTTTTGAAGTTATCCAGACTATATTTGATTGGTCCATATTAAAGTGAAAAGGAGGAGAGATGAGGGATGAGATACAGGAAAGTGGGGAAGTGGTAAAGCAGAGGCAGCAGACTGTTCTGACCACTCACTGCAGGCTCTAGACTTACAGAGCTGCACGTTTCCTACCTCCCCACTTGTCTTTTGGTGCTGCCCTGTGTTCTCCCGTGCTGTAGCCTTACACCTGAAGAACATAATCTGTATGACCATTTCTACTTAATTATGCTTTCATCACATGATGTTTAAACTCATTTTCCCTGGTTAGTTACTGTTTGCTTTTCATCGCTGCCTTGTCTCCTTCACTGCCTTCATCCTGTGCCCTTCTCATCACTTTGCTTTGCAGTCTGGTGTATGTCCCCCCTCCCTACAGTGCTTCTTGGGCCTCTTCCAATTCTGCATTTCAGGTTTGTTTCTGCGGTTTCATTTTGTCTCTTGGTTTTTGCCAGGAGACTGGTCCTATTATTCTGTGCGTATTTAAATACAACTCCAAATTGCCTACCAAATAAGTACTCAGTACTTGCAAGAGGGAACTATAGCTCTACTGGAAATGCTGCAATTCAGCTTCTTTTCCTCATATATTTGTTACAACTGGAGTATGAGGGTGTCTTCTAGGATTTTGGTCATATAAAGAAGAAATTTTAAAGTGTAGTTTTGTTTGCTTCCTCTTGCATCTGATTCAGAGCATATTTTTATATGTTGAACAACACACTGAGACCAGTCTTCAGTGTTGTCTGGCACTGGCAACACTCTGGAAAAGAAAAAGAATTCTTAGTGCTGATGTTGTGATAGTTTTATTTCCTCTGTCTAAACTGAAAACCCCTGAAAACTCTTGAAATGAAGCTGCAAAGAAGGAACTTCCAATTTTAACGTGAGTGAAGTGTTCAATAAAATTATTTTAAAATTTGCAAGCCATAAAGTATGTTTTCATTTATTTGGAATTACTCAAAAGGATGTTTTAACTCCAAGCTGTACATTTTTCTTAGAACCATGTTTCCCTCTCAATTTTTAAAGAAGTTGACATTAAAAAATAGTCAGTATGCAGTAGAGGGGTGTTTAGGAGAGATCATTAATGAACTGGTGTCTATAACATATTCATCAGTGCGTGTGTATATGAACTGCTAGGAATCTCTCAAGAGGTCAGAAATTTGGACTTAGACCATATTTACTTTTCCTGAGTTTCTCAGAGTTCATTTATCACATTCTAAGATACAGTAAGTGATTCCTCATTTAAAACTGAATTAGAAAACATTGAATCTGAGAGGATTTCTATTTCTAATGAGATCAGTACTCATAATGACTGTGAAAACTGCTACTGGTGTTTGAATACGGAAAACAAGGCTCATGTCATAGAAGATAAGGCAATAGAAAGTACCTGAGTGATGGTACTTTTTTAGAAGCCTGGATTATGAACCCCAGAAACTGATCAAGATCTTTCCAGAGGAAATAATACATAGAAATAGCAAAAGAGTCTTCTGCCAGTGCAGGCTTCTAGGCTGAACGGAGAGTGTGGCGCAAGGCGGGGAAGTACAGCTTGCTCTACGGTATGTTATGGTGCATTTCTGCTTGTCTGTCTGTTTGCAGAAGCAGGGACTCCATGTAGAGCTGGCAGTCGGAGTTTTCTGACACATACAAACGAAAAAAGGCACAGGGCAGGGGCGGAATCGGAGATGTTAATCATGTACTAGCTTTTGTGAGTGTAAAACTTGGATGTGAAGTCCGGCTGCAAGGCCATTGTGGTGATTCGAGTTACTTCCATTCTCCCTTTGCATGGAGAAGGTCACAGCTTGGCTGTTCAGTCCTTCAAGTTATGATGGAAAGAAGACCCTGGCTTTTTTCACTTGTGCTACTGGTGTGAGTGCGTTCTGCTGTGGCAGCTCCCACCAGCAAGGCCTGCCATTCTCTGTGCTGCTCTTGCTGCTGTTTTGTCCACTAGGAAGTGTCTGGGCTGCGCTACCAGGCAGGAGGCGTATAGGACTCATCAAATTTACCTCTTACTGTTCAGGGCTAGTACAGTTTCAAATCTCTGCCTAGTTCGGGGGATAACAAAGAGTGCTTAAGATAATGATATTTACTCATTTGTGTAGACGCTGACTTGGATGCTGAGGCGTTGGTTTGTTTAATTTAGGCACTGGTGCCTGATAACATTGACAGTTTGATGCTAAAAGACTTCAGCTCCTACCATTGGAGTAAATGGAGTTTGTGTGAGTAAGTCAACTAGGAACGTTTTCTGGATGTTCCTGGTTATGGCTATGAGAAAAGATGTGTCTTATTTAAGAGAGTGAGTAAGACTTTGTGAGCATAAGCTTTTTACTCCTTAGAGATATTTTTTCTGGGAGGCATGAAAGATGCTTTGTTGCATTACTCTGTTGAGAAAGAAAATCCAAAATGTTGTTTTCCAAGTGGCTTCCCAGAAATGGGAGGTGAAGATGAATCCACGTGCTGGTTTAGAGGCAGCTGTTTTCACAAGCAGTTGAGAGAAAATACTGCTTTTGCCAAGTAAAAATAACATAAGCTCACACAGAAGTTGAGCTGCTTTCTATGCCAAGTCATTAGATAATTTAAAAAACTTTTTCAGTCCTCTAATATAATGAAAAATATGCTCATTAACAGATAGTAGTTAGTAGATGAAGCTACTCGACTAAACTTACTAATATTAGATCTTGTTCTGCTGTTTGTGTGCACATTGAAAACAGTTGGCTCAGACAGTCGAATGGGTTATTCATGTAGGTATGGTATCAAAGTAACTTGTGTTTCCTTGCATGTTTGCAAGTGCAGAGCTCTGGGTATGCAGGGGAATTCAACTATAAATTTGTTCCATGATGTTAGGTAAAATGTTAAAAACAAGGTCAGCATTCTCAAAAAAAAGTGTTGTGACTTGGTACCATTGTATTAAAGCTGTTTGGCTGGTAGAAAAGAATCCATCTGACTGAGTCCCTCAGGCCTTACGATGGCTTTAAATTGGTCCATGTTAGTTCACTTGACAGACTCAATTCTTAAGGGGAAAATCCTCTTGCTGAGAAGCTTCTCATAGCCAGAGGAGCCTTGAGCTATCAAGGCAGTGAATACTGTCAGAAGCCCTTTTTGCTTGCCTGCTCTGTTGGATGTTAATAACTTGTAGGATTCTGAAGAGGGAGGCCATGTGGTGTGTGTTCCGACTGTCTCAGACAGTGGGAAACATATGTAAATCAATAAGCAAAAATCCACTGAAAAATTAAACTTGTACTGCAGTAGCCTGGCCTCTTCATTACATATGTATGCTAAATTTTGACCGAGAACCAGACCCTCATCTTAATACAGAATAACTAGTTATCACTTGTTGTAATGCAGGTCTTAAAAGCTTTTCTCTGTTGCCTATAGTACAGGTGATACCAAGAAGTATTGTATAAGAGTGGTTTTAATGGTTGTGTTATGCTTGAACAGCAGTAATTAAAACTTTTCAAAAGTGAAGTCTAACTTCAGAACAAATGGTGTACCTTGTACGAAGCTGACCCACATACCTCACAAAATCTACATTATGTGTGCTGTACGTGCTTTAGGTACCTCAGCTATAGCAACAAACTAACAGTGTTTAACACAGAAGATTAATACATTGATATTTTTGTTCCTTTTTGTGGAAAACACGCAGCATCTTTTTTGGAAACAAATTACCATTGAGGGAGCTGTGACTTTCATTGTTCTCATTTTATATTTCATTTGCTTTTCAGGTTTGGTTTCAGTTTTCTTGTCTTGTTTCCTAGTTTTTGAGATGACATTTTGTCATCTCAAACCATGTCAGCAGCTGACAACATTACTTTCCTAGAATGAGATTTCTCCTCTTCCTCCATTGGCTCACCCTCCCTCCTTCAACTTCCTTTCTTACATCTTTCTCCTCTTGACGTTTTCATCTTTCCCAAAACTTGTCTGTCCAAACCCTCCGACTTCACTGCTGCCTGAAGATTACATTCCACACATCTGCCTCGGTTAAGCATTGCTTTATTTCACTGTTTTTGATGTTGTCTCATCTGTGAAGCTGCTATTTTTGGTAAGAGTACAGCAAGGGAATTTCTGAGCTGTTAGAAATATCTACGAGCAGTAAAATTAGGGCTTGTCAAGTGAAAAGGGAGATATATTGAAGGATACGATTTGAAGAAACATTATAGTTAGTGTGGGAACACTAAAGTTTAACAGCTTCTTTGCAATTCTGGCATTGAGGCGGTTTCAGTCACTTTGTTTACCATTCATCAACTTGCGTACATTTTAAGTGATCTCTGGTTTAGATTTGAAATTTGAGACAAAAAATGGAGAAGGTAGAGGCATGACTCAAGTGTAGGTTGCTGCTGGACATGGACTACTACTTCAAAACGTTTGCTCCCAACCTGTGCTTATAGTGAAGCTTGGGAATTTTGCAGCTGACCTGAAGAAAAGCTTAGATATTTGAAATTCTTTTTTTCCTTGGGGCAGTTGACCTATGAAAATTTAACTCTTTACTACAAACATTGCCTTTCAGTGAGACCATAATGCTTATGACAAACTACCAGGAGAATATTGGTATCACATAAAGTTTATCTTTCGTATTTTATGTCAGATAAAACCAGAGCTCTTGTGTGAGGTTGGCTGATTGCAATATATTAAAACTAGAGTTCTTATACAAGATTGGTTGATTGCAATATATATTTTTTTCCCCCCAGTTTTATCTCCCCAAAATGGCTTTGTGTGTTCACTGCAAAAGAAATGGGAGCCTGCTGTTCATAAAGCAGGACCTCTTCTGGTAGCTTATTCCTGTCTAGGACAGAAAATAGCTTTCAGCATTACTCATGGTGTGTTATCTAGGTGCATCTGCTCATCTGCAGTTGATCTTGGGTTCATTCGCTGTTAGGCCTCTAATGAAATTGACTGTAGCATGACTAAATCACACTCTGGATATTGTGTTTGGTTTGGACACGCTGTATTGGACTGAAATACCCAACTCAATTCCTGTGAAGAGTTTCATTGAACTTTTGTGTGCTATTGGTGGTGTTCTTGTGAACAATTAGGGTTGAAGTTGGCCTTAGATGAAGTTCTAGAACCTGTTACCAATCTGGAATGTGTTCAGCCCTGTGCCCTTTCACAAATGCTTTTAAGCACAATCCCACACAAACTATTTGGAAATGCCTATAAACCCTATAGAGTAAAAGTGACGTATAGTCCTACGTACTCTAAGAGGCAATATTAATGTCAGAAGTTACTGCCTCTCCTTTGCTTTGTGGCCTGTGTCATGCCAGTGTACCTGGTGGTGTGGCTGAGCTGGGAAACAAGCAGAGGAGCTCATCTGCCCTTTAGAATAACATTTGAAGAAATTAGTCCCTCCCACTGTCTGTGCATATCAATTCTCTGATGTAATTTATGACACGACCACGCTAACAATTGGGTTGGCACTGCTAAGACAGTAGCAAGCTGAAGTGCAGGGCAGAAGCAAGTGGATGAAGAGCATAAGGCAGAGGAGAGAAATTTCTGAAGTCAATAATGCTGGTGAAATCTCAAGAGACATCTTAATATTAAATATAACTAAATGGCTAGTGATAGGTATCTGTGATTTGCTCTTTATCGCAGTATCTACATCTAAAATACATACTATGATTCCTATCACGTACTTGAAGAACTCAAAATCTTCTTTTAAATCTCCAGACAAGTGAAAACTGAAGAACAAGTCTCTCTCTGAAGGATTTCTCTTATAAGCCACTTACCATTGTTAGAGGTATTATAGAGAAATTTGATTCCTCTCTGCAGCTTAGGTCTGGTGCTGCGGTTCTTAGATGAGTATCGGACATGTTGGCTGCTGTGCATCTTCAGATATTGATAGAAGAATAAATCATTCTTTGAAATAGTACTCTAGGCTTTTTCTTCGTGTATGAGAAATAGTGCCTGAAACCCCGCAGTTGTATGGGTGCATGAAAANGGCCCCCCCCCCCCCCCCGACAGGAAGAGTTAATGCAAATATTGTTTTCCTTAACTACAGATGACATGTCATGGAGCGTAGAGTGCCTAAGTATTATTTCTATTTTTTATCTGATGGAGGGGAAGGACTTGGGATGGGATGGACCAGGGATGTAGAGTTGCTACGAGATCTGGTTCTCACTCTGTTTTATGGGCATAACACCTAATACGATGTTATGCCTAGTGCAGAGGTGAGGAGTTTTTGGTCTTCTGCAGTTATTCTCATGTTCAAATACTTTTTTAATTTGTTTTGCTTGCATTCAAATAGTTTTGTGTTTTGTAACATTAATAGGAGGCTGGCTTGGGGAAAAAGCATTGACCTAAATGGATATGTGTTTCAGAACACGTGTGTGAAAATTCAGAAAAGTAGTAATTTTAAATGAATTGTCTTGTTTGTCTGTCTTTTCTGTCTTCTAACTGGTCTTTTAGATGGCCTTTCTGAGGCCTGGCTGGCTTAATTTTGCGATAGGCAGCGTAAGGACAGCATCAGTGTCAGTGCAAAGAAGGCTATGATGTCAGTCAGCCACTGGATAGCACAGAGGTTGCGTTTTGCAGGTTATCACCATGAAGTACAAATATATTACAAACTTTAAAAAAAAAAATAAAAATAGAGAGGAATGCCACTGTCCCTTGGTTCTGCAGTAGCATTTTGAAGTGCAGTACGCTTTCTGAAGGGAAAGGTATATACATAGATAATGCTACAACCTGCAAGCTCCTGCATGTTTAAAGGAACAAAGCAAGAGAATAATGAAGCAGTAGCAAATAAAATTAGCAAGGTGGTTCCTCTCATTCATTTTGTAATTTTCAGTGTAAGGCTCCAGCTTAAGGAGAATTAAGTACAAAGATAATGAGAACGTAAATCTAACTTTGTATTTTCTTTCACTACAGTAGTGTAGTGTTATATATATATTTTTTTTTTATATAAATGAACAGATGCTTAGGGAGAAAACCAAACCACTGCTCCTTTCATGTTTCTACAGTAAAAGTTGATAGTATTGCCATTCCCCATTGCAGGATATCTTCTCAAGTATAATTTTTTTATCCTGTATCAGAGATGATTTTTAAAATAGGAGTGGAAGACAGTGAGAGTAGAATTAAATTATGCTGTACTATGTACCTTTTTGTAGTGTTGAAGGTAAGTGCAAGGCTTTTCTGATGGACTGATCGATCCCTTGTCTTCTCTGGTACAAAAGAGAGATCTCCAGAGCTTGAAGATAGCCTTGGGGTTTTTTAAGCCGCTGTGAGCTGGATGGTAATTGCATCAAAGAGAACAGCTCACTTCCCTTTGCACTGCCCACTGTATCAGGGGAATTTTTTTTTTTCTCACAGAGAATGAGGGGACATACGGTATGTGTTTACCCCTAATAAATATCCTTATCTTCAGTGATTGTGTACCGGACTAAATTCAGTTCATGGTTCAAGTGTGACTTGGTACTATTCAGCAAAGCCATGCTGTAGTTGAATTTATAGTAAATGGTTAAAGTAAATTCAGAAAAGGGAGAGGTGTGGCAGTGACTGGTTCACTCAAGACAGGAAGAGAAAGATCTTCCTCTATTTTTAGCAGAAGAGAGGAAGAAATGCTCCATTGCGCAGTCTCCTCCAAATATCCTTCTTGCTAATATCAAAATTGACAAGGAATCAGTTTAAATATTTAAGTGAAATAATACAGTGGGGGTGAAGAAACCAGATGTCACTTAAACTCCAGGATGCATACCTAAAACAGTATTTGAGGTGCAATCAATAACAAATACAAAAGCACTTGTTTCCTTCTAGAACATTTGTATACTAATTTTAAACATCCAAGGTCAAGAACACCTAAAATGTATACATAGTGTACAAATTGGTGGTTTCAATTTACAGAATTTTCTTGTTGTTTTCAAACATGTAAAAATAGTCTTTTGAAGTCTGTTGAAGGACAGTGGCAAAATAAATGTAACTTTGTGAAACACAGAGTATTGATTTTTTGTCCATTCCTATTAAAAAACTGTTCAAAGTCTGAACACCTTTGATAATCTCACTGTTAGGTCATTAAGGATTTTAAAACGGATGCTTATATTTAGGGAAAGAATCAAGATTATATTAAAATGTGCTGTTTAAAATGCAGGAAAAAGCTGTTTTGTGCTTGATTATTTTGTGTTACGACCCATATAAAATATGGTAAAAAATGGTGGTATCATCAATAACAGTATTTACAAAGCATTGAAAGTCAGCACTTGATCAAAGCCGAATACAGTTTGAAGATGCTGTTTGTAAGTATAGGTTATCCTTCTGAAGTTTATTATGAAGGGAAGTGGAATGATTTAATAGCAGCTAGGCTTTGCAGTACTGTCCTAGGCATATGCTTTTATATTCATTTGCCTTCGTGCAAAAGCTGTAATGTAATAAATGCACAAGAAAAGAAAAAAATCCTATTTCATTCTCTGTATTTTACAAGGATATGTATATTTACAAGCGTGATTGAAGGCAGTCTGCACTCAATTAGCTCTATTGGAGCAGTGCTTGAAGTAAGGTTGTCATTCTTCAAGCAGCATCTTTAAAAAAAAAAAAAAGGGAAAAAAGACAAAACCCCAAACCTAAACCCCCTGAAGGCACGGTGAGTGCTGGAAGATATTCATAGAATCAAAACCACAAGCTGCAGACAGGAAGCTGCTGCTAAAACTCCCCACTGTCATCGCTTTGGTGAGTGTCTCAGCCTTTTGGACAAAGCAAACCAAGAGAGTAACAGGACTGTGCCGCTTGTGCAATTTGGACTTTCTCAATTCCTTTTAAGAGCAGAACTGTCTAGGGAAGCTTTCATGCTTTTGGACTAGCCTCGTCACTGACCTGAAGTTTGAAAAAAATAGGATTTTAAGCACAACTTATGTTTAAAGTGTCCAAAATTGGATACTGATTATTAAAGACTTGCTGATTATACTCCAAATAATATGGCATTGAGTTTTATGAATTCCTGGGGAGTGTTCAGTTTTGCACCTCTCACTTTTTTTTCTTTTTTGTAAGTAATGTTTAAGAGTTGTGTGTGCAGTCTCATGTAGTTACATTTGCCAGTCCCACTATTCCAGTTCAGGAGTTTGCGTCACTGGAGCTGTCACTCCCTACAAAAGGAATAAAATGTTAAAAATGCTCAGTGTGCAAAAGGGGTGGAGGAGGAGGAGTTTGGTTAGTGAGGGGTTCAACCTGCCCTGTCCTATTGTTGGAAACTGCAGTTATGCCTTTATTTTAACTACTATCCTAGAGAAAAACGCTACAGATGCTTTACATCTGTAATGTAAACATATCACATCAAGTGTTGCTTGGTATAATTTAGAGATGTGAAAAGAAAACAACAATAGAACTCTTCAATTTTGGATATTTATAACTTAATGGCAGATGTTTTATTTTTACTAAAAAGGGAAAAATATGCCCAGCCTTAACTTGTCCCTTTGAACATCAGGTCATCCGTCCTCTTAAATCTTCTGGAGTGTTTTTTTTAAAAATTACGTTCTTCTCTCTGGCTGACTCTGCTTGCCTTCCTGGTGCCAAACTGCCCTCCTCCCGATCTCACCTCTCCTTCTTACAAGGCTTTAGAGAAGATGTTGCAAATTTTATAGTTGCTGATTCCCCAGGGCTTTTGAAGTCCTGGGGAATAATAAGCAGTTTGCATCTCTGTAGTTAGCTTATCTACAAACAGGGAGAGGCAACACCCAGGAGGTTTTTGTCTTGGCTGTTGCATTTTTTCTTTTTTTCTTTCCTTTTTTTTTTTTAAGTCTGGAGAATGGCTTTCCTGCCACTTCATCCGTGAAGATACTGTGGAGACACTGGAGAAAATGGATGCAAGATGAGACTTCCTTCGGGCAATAATGCATGTATGGTATTCCCTGGCCAGGAGGGAAAGAGTGGAAGCTTGCATGCTCGGAGCAAGCCAGGCTTCCCCGCAGCAGCACAGCAGCACCTCTGAGGTCTCTCGCAGCTGGGAGCTGGGGCTCTGTGTTCAGAGGAAACGCGCATGACTGCCAAAACCAGCTTTTACAGCAGTCGCCTTACCCTTGCTGCCTCTGTGTAAAAGCGTTTGGCACCTGGTTTCAAACTGTTCTTCAGAGTTGCTGGCAGGCTTCTGTCAGTTACAAAAAAAACTTGGCTCGGGGTGGTGAATTTCCCTACCATGGTTCCCTGGGACAGTTGGGCTGTTGTCCTTGCTGCTACTCTGCCAGTGCTGAGCCTTGGTGGGAAAGAAGAATGGAGTAGTCCTCGGGTGTGTTTCCTGAGGGTGTAGTTCAGTGGAAATGGAAGAATGGACATGGACAACAAGAGATGCCAGAATCAGGGTAGCTGAAGGTGATGTCAGTGAGGAAACAGGCAGCATCCCCCTAGCTGGTGAAAGCTTCCCCCTGTGGAAAGTAAATTTAAGACTTTCCTTTGGATTGCAGCTATCCAGTGTTCTACACCTAAAGCTTGGATTTCATTATTTGAATGAGATGAAAATCAGTATTCAGTTATATGTGAAGCTTTGTGTAATCAAAACCAGGCTATTACAGTTCTTCCTGATAGGGGTCTGCAGACTTTTGCGTTCCTAAAGAAATGTTGGTGTGGGAGCCAAGGCTGTAAATTGTCTTTCACATGTTTGTGTCTGTATGAGTTCAACACTTCAGTGTATGCCACAGCAGTATTTAGTAGAGGCATTATTTGCATAGCTGTTATTTGAAATTTGCTGTTTGTTTTTAAGGGCCTGTTAGAGGTGCCATTGTGTGAAATGAAGGGTTTGCTTTTAGGCTAGGCTATCTCTTTTTTTTTTTCTCCTTTCTTTTTAATGAGTTTTCATTCATTCTGCCTTTTTTGAAAAGCCCTCATCCTTCCTCCTTCCCTAGAGGCTTGTGGTTTGATTAAAACTAACCTGAACCAACACAAAGTGCTAATACAATACTAGAACAAGGCAGATAGAGAGAGAACGTTCAATTTAACTTACGAACACCCTTTACTTGGAATAATATGCTCATTAGATCAGCAGCTGTGTAATCACCCTAGAGTTGTCTAGCTACATGTCCTTTTTCCCATCTGTTATCCAAATTAAATGCAAATGTAAATATAACAGTTCCTAGAGGTCTTTTGGTTCAAAAGTTAATGATGGATTACAGTAAAATATTAAGATATGTTCCCCCCTTCCCCCTCCAGTGCCAAATAAAGTACTGATACAGGGTTGTCTGGGGCCTAGTAAACTGCAGAGCAGCAGATGATAAAGCTTATTTTTTAATATAAGTAATTGGAGAGTATATTTATGTATAGCAATTTCATCTTATCTTTGAGTGACAGAGATGCAAAATGATGATTTCTCTTTTCCCCCCTCTCTCCAGTCTGATGTGTGAGTGGAAACAGCTTAATGAAAGCTCACTCAGCATGGGGGCAGGAGTAGTTCTTGCTTTGAAGTATTCTGGATATGAGACACTTGGAATTGGCCTTGTGAGACCCTTACCTTAATGATGCAGAGTTTATATATCTTCATTTTCTCTTGGAACATTGTATTTCTACTTGCATTAACTTTTTGTTTTTCATAACCTGCCCAGAGCTGTGTGCAATTTATATATATATCCAGATAATTAATATGTCCACTTATTAATCTCATCCTATTCCCTACCTTTCAATACTCTTAATTTGAGTCTCTAAGAGATTATAGGGTGAATTTCTCCTACTAAATTAAATGCTTTGATATTTGTCATATTGAAAGCAACATGCTCTTCTTTCATTCAAAATTCTCAGGTTATGAAGTGAGGAAAACATGGAAAATGTAATGTAGCCTTGATAAGTAGTCCAAAGTATGTGTAGCCATTTTCCATTCATGGTTGTCTTGCTGATAAATTTTACTTGGAAATGAGTTGGAAGCTCATGTAGAATGGAGCGTAGTATTTTTCTTGTGTAACATCCTGTATTAAATGAGCAAATTACTTCTTTGCCAATGCAAATTTGAGTGTCCTCAAGACAGGCTTTTGAAGGAATTGATTCTTGAAATGACAATGGTTAATTATACTGATATTACATGCAACAGTGAAGGAGGCTAAGGTTTTGTCAAGCATGGGCACAAAAACATCCTTCTTTCTGAATAACAAAATACAGGTATGCTCACTTCTCTGAGAAAGAAATAGCTGTGTAGTTTCCTTTGAGATGGCTGCCTAAGAGTGGTTTAGGTGCCACCATCAGGCTCTCTTTATGCTTAGACCTTAACTTTGAGGTTAGTTACAACTACATATAAAACAGGTATTATTTTTATATACTATTTACACTGCTACACTTCTATATAGCTGAAAGTCAGACAACCAAACAGAACTATTTCGAAGTCAGTTGATAAGGGTGCATGTTAGTTAGACATGTGATTAGAGATCTAAAGTTTTCTTGAATGTAAAAGTTCTCAAGATCCCTCTTCCAGCCTAGAGACTGGAATGGAGACAGGCTGTAGCCAAGGAGCTTATCAACTCNCCCGCAAATGTGATGAAGTAAAGAAAGACCTGTTAGGGAGGAAACTCATGTGCGTGTATCTAAAAATAGCATGTCAAAAAGTAGGTCGTTATTGGGCATATTTTTCATTGGCAAGTAACTGCTTTATGTTATGCTAATCTGTTTCTATGTATCTGCTAAATAAATCCACTTCAAGGGAGTGAGTAAAGCTTAGTTTTCAACGAAATGCAACACTTAAATACTAAGCTAGATGCCCAGATTTTGGAAAAAAGACTTGATACGTAATATGGTTTTGAGTTCTTGGTGACTTCTACTGTGTCTTAGAAAAACATACCCTTATTTAAGTGTGTACATGGAAACAACTGCTTTGAAGATCTAACCCACAAGTGAGTCTCTCTGCGTTTTATTGGCATAAACTATGAAACTGTTGCCATCAATGTTTGTTGATCACTTTATGTTTTCAGTTTAGGTAAACATCAGAAATATAAATATGGGCCTAGTTGTGACAGCAGCTGTCAATAGCAAGGAAACATTGCTTGTCTGGGGAAACAGTGAGTTGCAAAATTACTTCTGTTTCTTCTAAAAGTGGGAAAGTACTTTTAAAACATACTTTATCTGTTCCTGAACTGCGTGGTTTGTAAGTTCTTTTTTTTAAGAAACAAGAATAAAAAGTCCCCCTCACCAAGATACTTAATAAGGCACATTTAAAACTCAGACACACCACTGCTCTGGAAAGAAGTAAAATAGTCCCTCTAGCGTACTGCTGCTGTAAGTATGCACAGGAATATCTGGTGTGATTTACTGAAGAGTATGGCTGCAGGAAATTACAAAATAAGATTTCAGCAAGGAATATGAAAGTGCTTACGTGAACTGTAGAGTCTGACCTACAACAGTAAGTCAAGTAAAACAATAATAAATACCAAGCCAAAAAACTTCTGCTGTTAGAGTAATTCATGAAGTAAAAAGTTAATGTGTAGTGTGAGACGGTTGCTCTTGCCAGCTGCGCCCGAAGCGTGAATGAGGAGCAGAGCCACTCGTGGGGTGTGGGCTGAGGTACGCTTCCTCTTGCAGGGCCGTAGATTTGAATTTTATGTCATATTTTGCATAAGCTGGCTATACACTGAAAAACAAACTTGGATGTTCGCATCTTCTTGAAGAGAGAGTGGCTTTGATGTGACTTCTAAAGACTTGCTTAACCTCTGTCTGACAGCATTCGTCAGTGCAAAGCAGCTATATTGAGGCGGGTGCAGGTGGGGCTTCCTTTTATGCCTGAAAGTCTCTTGTTAACATCTCCCAGTTTCAGGTTCACTGCAGGAGACTTACTGAGCTTTCCAGTGTGAAGGGATGTAGTTGTTGCAGGATGTTTTGGAATAGAAATGTTTCTTTTTTCATGTGTTGTAGCTAGCCAGAACATAAGTACAAATCTTTACTCAGTGTCTGGTTTTCACTGCCTGTTCCTGGCAATAGCCTGTGTGCAAAGGCCCTGCAGCCCTTTGAACATTTGTCTGTTGCAGACCAGAGCCAGCCATGGAAGCCCTTTTGTTCTGGACTTTGTACAAGCAAGAACTGCTACTTTTGCATGTAAGCTAAGATCCAGCTTAGCCTCATTCAGAGGTACAGGAGCATTCAGCTGAGTCCTTGCTGTGGAAGAGAACTGGGCAATCATCTAGGGTTAAATGGGTAAAACAGATCAAAGCTCCACTGAAAAGAAGAGAGCAAGGCAAAAAAAGCATATGAAAAGCATTAAATTGAATGTTATGGACTTTCATGTGTATGGTACGCTGTAATTTTGGAGTTCAGAATTGCACTTTATTATAGCTTCCCTCACATAAACTGTATAGGGCTTCAAACTAGCACTGTTCTGAAAAACTCCTAAGTCTGCCTTTGTCAGTTTGTTGAAATCCAGACATTTTGCTGGTTTAGTTTGATTGTTTTGATGAATGTCTGTTGAAACTCTGATTGTTTTTATGACAACTCAGCCCATACATAACTGCAACCTTCCCCGTGGACCCAGAAATTTGGGAATGCTTAAGAGTTCCTGCAGTGGCTCAGAACCAAAGAACTGAGTTTTCGCGTGGAAGGAGAATCTTTCTTTGCCCCACTTCATGTTGGAGCAAATACATTTGCACGTATGTGATATTGAAATAGTGTGTTGACCAGAAGTGGGAGTTTCACATATGATTACTTGTAAGTATTCCTGACATTTTCGCAGAATTCTTTAGGAAACCACAACACCAAGACGACAAACCCTTAGTTGAAACTGTTCTGTTTCTGACAGAGTGCTGTTTTAAGCTGTGCTTTAATAGGAGTGGTCAATGGGCAAGCATTACCTTTTATTTTGTGGAAGTTGTGTCTGTTTTCAGCTGTGTGTTTTAATCTTAAATATGCACTGGGGTGGTTAATGGACTTAAGTTCTTAATTGTTTTGTTTGGAAATAGAAGAGTAGGGATCTCTGCCCATTACCTTTCTCCTTTTGTGATGCCAGCATGGCCACTTTATTACATACTTCTGGAAAATGCAGTGTGTCTCTGAGATACTGACAGCTGTTGTGATGATTACCATTTTCTTCTTAGCGGATTATCCAGTGATCAGTTTTTGATAGAAGTGTGCCTGTTGGCTTCCTAGCAGGTTGGCCCTTCTGGTGGTGCCAGACCTTCTCTGTTCCAAGAGCACTGAAAATTATTAGTGGTCTTCTGTTGTGTCTAGTTATATAGTTCCTTTCTCCTTTTCTGTGTGTGCATGTTCTCATAAACACTTTTCTGGCTTCCTCAGTGTGTGACGGTTCCCTCACTCCCTCCTTCCCTCTTTCCCTCCCTTTGTCTTTTTTCTTCCTTAAATGAAGGTCTCACATCCATACCTGAAAAAGTTTTTCTATTCCTTTTAATTTGCAAGTCTTGCTTTTCTTTGTGTACATATTGATAGCTGTAAAATGTAATTTGGCAGTACATTTTTCGTGAATAACACTTTCTAGTTATCTTCCTAAAATCCATAATTTTGTTTTGTACAGATCTTTCTCGTGTTATCTTGAAGCAACCATAATTAGCTGTGAAGAGTAAGCCATGCTTCTACTGGGTTTGATTATGCTAGACAAGTGAGAATTCCTCTAAGGAAAAGGGTTTGCGTGGGTGGAATAGTTTGCAAAAGATTTTCTGCGTGCTGGGAAATAACACGTTGGAACAAGAAAGGGATGTTTAGTTCACCAGACTTGCCCGCCTCTGTTTCGATAACCATTAAACATCTTTTCCTGTGATTTTTGCTAATCGGTGTTGACCCATCTGTTAGAACATTTTGCCAGCTATGCAATTTTCAGTTAACTTCGCATAGTGTCTTGTCTTGTGTGGCTTATCAGTCCTTGCAGTCCTGCACTGGGATTCTCACAGGTGTGCAGAGGCAGGTTCTTGTCTGGTACAGAAACCAGAACTCCTCCACAACAGTAAGACTTTTTAAAGGAGTCTTTTCTCCTTTTTGACCTTTTGACTAATGTGACGGTTTTAAATTAAGTTTAATCAACTTTTATTCACAATTTCCAAAAGTTATTCTAGCCTGTATTGCAGTCCTTCCATTCATAGGGGTATTAATGTGCTCACACCTTTGACTGTGTTCATAGAGTATTTATTTGCTTTTATTATTCTTTGACTTTTCTGTAAGGCAAACCCAGATTTTCTGTGACATTGAGTTCCACAGCAGCTTAAATGAACCCAAAACATTCCTTTCACAGGAGTAGTAAGCTCAGTCTGAATTTTGCTCGTCTGTATATGAGACCTGATTCACTTTGGAGGCTTTGTAACATCAGTCTAAGCTCTGTAGTTGGTGATTATTCTCTGAGGTTTCTACTTTGTCATTCTCCTGTGTAAACATGTCATTGTCCTTCCTTTGAGAGATGTACTTTTAACTCTCTGTTTTGTGGTCAGGTTAGTCTTGTAATTAGAACTTTAAAAATACACAATTTTAATTGTAGAGATTATTCCCAAATGTCCACAGAATTTAGAATTGTTACCCTGAATTTTGATACTACAGATCAAAAACCTTCTTTGGAGATTTCACTTCAGCTTAATATGGATTTTAAATTTAAAGGTCCAACCTGAAACTTCTGGGAAGTTCAGGGGAACCTTGTGATTGGAAGTATGGAAATTCAGACAGGGTGTCATTTTGTCCCTTTTTCTCTCTAGCAAATGAGACCTGCCAATCTGATAGTGCTCAAAATAAGAGAAAATATTTGTGACAGAGAGGACATGCTAGGCAGAATACAAGTTGGTCTTGTATTATTACAGCTGACAGCAAAATAACTCCATTAATGTGACCAAATGTTACATGTATTCTATCCTCCCTAATGTAATCCCTCTCTTATTGTGTAACCTTGAGAAAACAGGAGGTGTTTTCTTAGAATGAGATCTTCCAGACTGCTGTCATCTTCTAAAAATAAACAAAGCTTATGGGCTCAAATGTGCAGCTTCTGTAACTGTTTGGTTAATAAGAGATTACCTTTCCTTTGGAAGCCAGTCCTGAAGAGGTGGCTTTCTGCTGATTTGGCATTTGGCTCCCTCTTCTGGCCAGTGTTTGGAAAAGCTCAAATTGATACTTGCGGCTTTTCTTTCTGGAGCTATAATTAAAAAAATAATCTCCAGAGCAGTCTGTAAGATAAAATTTGATTACAATTGCATCCAAGTCCAATTTCAGATTGAATGTATACATTGTGACATATTGGCCTGGGTTTAAATCCACTTAAATTGGCTTTTATTTGTGCTAAAACTGCTAAATAAGAGATTTCTCTTTTCTTCTCTTTGTGCTCCCATCACATCCCCTAGTACAAAAGCACTAAAGACCACCTCATGGGAAATCTGTGGAAGTTCGGTGCACTCAGTGTTTGGCATAGCCAGATTCTGTGTACATTTATATGATTTGATGTGAAATGGTGTTACTGATAATTAAATAATAGAGAACAAAATGTTTTGTTGCTTTGGTTCTACAGCTAATTATGGTTTCTGTTTCCTTCTTCTGCAGGTGATAGAAACACTTTCAAAACTTTCTCGCACTCCTATTGCATTGGGCACAGGAATAAGGTACATTATTGCCGTAGTGAATGGTGGGAATAATGCCTCTTGCGTGATCCTCCTTGGAAAAGCTGTTAGAGGCAGTATAGACAGTGTCCCCTGGTAAAAACTTCTCTAGTTGTAAATCACATTGCCCAGTGGACAGCTAACCAAGACTTTGGACTTCTGAGGAGCTGTGAAGTGTATCTTCTGCTACCCTTACTGAAGTGTCTGAAATACATTTATGTCTTGTGCTGAAACATGAGGTGAAAAAATGAGCAGTTAGTGTTACAGAACTTGTGTGATAATTGTGACACTTGGGTTGTAAGTCAGGCTGATGCAGTGCTGATCTATGTAAAGACAAATGGGTTTTATCTTTTTGCCTTCTGAAAATCAGCAAAACTGCCAAGTTTGTGAGAGTCTCATTTTCAAAAAGAAGCCAAAAACCCCCAACCAAATCTAATCTCATGAACTATAATTGTGGGCTGTGAGAGAAGGTGAAAGACTTCATGCTTTGGTGTTCTCCATCTTTTTAAATGGTTTGATTCATATCATATATGAATGGATGATGTTTTTAAAACGTAGACGAAATTCCCTAGCCAGTCCTGTAATTCATGTCCTGTGCTAACAAGAGTACTTAATATTCTCAGTTGAAAAAACTGTCAATGATGTGTATTAGCAGTGATTCATAACAATCTCATCCACTAGGGTTTTTTATTATATTAACTATCAATTCATATATAGAAATCTAAATACATGTGTACTGTTCATCAGAGAAAGAGGGGAATATATAAAAACATTAACATACAGTAATCTGTGGGAAAATTCTAGAAATTAAACAAAAACTCACTGTGTGACTAGACTAGTGCTGTCTATAATTCATGTTATTTTTCTTCTATAGGCCCTTCCCTACAGAAGAAAGCATTGATGATGAAGATATCTACAAAGGTCTTCCTGATTTAATAGAGTATGTTGTAAATCTTTAGTTAACGATTTTGGTTGCATGATATTATTTATGTGATACTATAGAACACATGGTTTTAATGAGAATGGGACATTTATTTAATTTCAAAAGACTTTGTTAGCCATTATGCTTAGCAGGAGGAATTAATTATGCAAGCTTATCCTGGATGATTGCAATATGCTTATATATGTAAGGAAGCATGCTTCATAGAGGGTGCTGGTAGCAAAGCCAGTCATAAATGCATTTTGAAATTATCTAGCTGCACTATGAGAATGCTTTCGTAGAATTATAGTATCAGTTGTAAGGGATCCAAGGAAATGGTCTTGAACTTGCAAAGAAAATGAGCGTTTGGATCATAATTCAAGTGGGTAATTTCCCTAAGGTCAATAAAATTCTTCATATGAGTGCATTTACCTTTCTGGTCAGTGTTTGCAGGATTATTAATTGTTGCCAATTTTCATGCTGGCTTTGAGGTACAAGTAAGATAGATGTGAGCATACTGTGGAGTACTGAATGGTAGACTGCAGCTTTATTTTGCGTACTGGTGAGATAAATACATCTGGCCATAAAAAAATTATCAGGAAGGACTACTCTTGTATCCTATGGCTAGGACCTCTCAAGGTGCAGCAGGAATCATGTTGGATAAGAGCTAGGATCAGAGCTCGCTGAACCAAAGCTGAAAGCTCACCGGTGCATACCTCACTAGTACTCATCTGACTCTGGCCACATTGTATGTCACTTGCTGTGATGTGGTGAAGTAACTGCTGTTCACGCTGTGGAATTGTTCCTTTACTGGCTATAAAGAAGGGAAACCCCACCATGGTTGGCCTTGCTCAATTTATCACCTTCCCTGCAAAGCTCATCCTTGTCTCCTGCAGCTGACTGGCTATCTCACAGATAGCTGCTTTTCACTCTTCGTAGGTGAAGTGCAGAAGGTAGGAGTTGCAGACTCCTCTGAGACTCAAGTGGGCTAGAGGTGATGCCCTCATCTCTTAGCTGTCATGGCATTAGCACTGTTTGAAAATATTTCTATCAGTTCTTAAATAGGTATGCAAATTCAGTACTGGGAGACAGTTTTTAATTGGGAAAAAAAAAAGTTAACAAATCATACCAAAGAAATTGAGATTCGTAGCTCCTCTTTTGCATCAAGCTACAAATATTACTCACTGAAATTTGGTAACTGCATGCTGTTTCAATTGTGGAGGAAGCAATTCAAGAAGTACTCTCTTCATAAGAAACAAAAGTGCCAGTGAATGATGCAAATGGCCCACATTTTTTAGTTTCTCTTAAATAGTAAGTGTATTCGACTGAAATCAATTTAATTGCCCCTGAGTTTAAATGTTGCCTAAAGAATTTAGAATGAATTTAAGGTTTTCTGCCAGAAAGAGCTGTAGTAGTTAAATGTTTTAATCCTTACTGTGCCTTTTTGCCAGCTTTTGTTCCCTGGAGCATAGGTGGTAAAATGGAGCGTGTCTGCTGTGTCTGACACAGCTGCTAGTGTTTAATGCGAAATGCTAGCACACCATCCTCACTGGTGTAAGCTGAAATGTTAGACTAACCTGAGACACCTGAGCTTTCTAGCTCTCCTGGGGCATGGTATCTGTTGGAAAAGGAAGAGATGTGAGCAATTTCTGTCTTCTATTGAATTCCCCAAATGTATTTTTTTAACCATTTCATCTATTGAAACTTGTAACACTTGCTTACTTTATCCTTCTGATGTCCTGGATTTAAAAAAAAAACCTAAAAACCACAAGAAAATGCTAAAACAAAAAAAACCCCCACCAAAACAAACCAACCGTCTTTAATGAGAAATTAAAAAATCATAGACATAGTGAATTTTGTTTGGCATTTGCAAGTAGTCCATGTGGAGCTATTCTCATGAATTTTGATTTCTTTGAAATCATTA
Source organism: Chionis minor (assembly GCA_013398295.1). Taxonomy (NCBI): domain Eukaryota; kingdom Metazoa; phylum Chordata; class Aves; order Charadriiformes; family Chionidae; genus Chionis; species Chionis minor. The sequence goes on along the minus strand of VZSF01010833.1, from coordinate 161,119 downwards.
GCCTCTGCCAGTAGAGCTTCTGATAACCTGTTCTTAAGTACTGATGATCCACTTAGAGAAACAATTGTCTCTCCTAGTTATAGTGGACCAATCCTCAACCTGGTTTTTTACTCTGAAGGATTTCAGTGTTGTCTTCCAACAGTAAAAATCTCAAAATTATCAGCACATCTAATCAAGTGTCTGTATCATTATGACTGGGCTCCTTTCAGTATCTTACGGAGTTCTTTTGTAGACATACCCTAAGAAATGTGGGTGAAAGAGATATTACGGGCTTGATATGCTCCTAGTGCAAAGTAGGCAAAACTTCACCAGGACTGACTCTAATGGAGCTGAATTAGCAAAGGGTAGAGTTGAGCATTGACTTTATGCTGAGGTATTTCTTTAGGCTGATTAATAGGAGGACACTTCCTGTGCATACTGTAGTTTAAGTGTCTGATTTTCAGTTTGAAAGGTTGCTTTTTTCATTTTTGGGTAGCTGAATGTTGCTATGAGGTGATCAACATACTGGCTTATGGTGTTGGAGGTACAGACTCTCAGCTCTGCACTCTTTAGTGTATTTTATCCCAGATAATCCTTTCTTTAGGCAGGAAGGAGACCTGTATCATTCTCTCGCATCCCAGTGCAGTGGGATGCCAGGCAGTAAGGAGAGACAGCTCCCCTCCATTGGATGTGGTGGGGGGAAAAAGGACAAAGAGGAGAGAGCAGCTGGAGAGTACCTTGTGATAAAACTGTTCTGACAAGGTGCTGATTTAGTTCCTGCATGGTTCTAAATTCATGCAGTCTTCAGTGTTGTGTTGATTTTGTACAATCATATTTTCAATGCATCGAGGAAACAAGAGTAATGGACTTAATTTCCCTTAATGAGTTCTTTTCATTAGATAGTTCTATTAATTAATCTGGTTGTTTACTGTAGAAATCTCTTCCTATGAGCAGTCCCTTGCAGAGCTGATGGTAATTTGCCTGTGCTGCACACTTTTTTTTTTTTAATTGTCTCTTCCTTTCAGTGAAACTGGTGTTGATGAAGATGAGGAGTTGTATGATTGTGTCTATGGAGAAGATGAAGGCGGGGAGGTTTATGAAGACCTAATGAAAGATGAAGCAGCACAGCAACCTGTACGTTTTACAGTTCTTAGTGATTTTTGAACAATAGTAGTTATACTTTTGATAGTTAATTTTTGTGAAATTAGCTCTTTATAGCTAGTTTCACTGAAACTTCATTCATGCTCAGTTGCATATGGAGCTGTCATGTGCAGTGCATTATCTCCTATGTAAGACTTTGCAGGCTGTTTTGGCAAAGAGTCAAATCTTAATGTCATGGTTTAACCCCAGCTGGCAGCTGTGACCACACAGCTGTTCATGCAATTCTCCCTCTTCCCCAAGAAGGACAGGGAGAAGAGGGAGAAAAATGTGGGTTAAGGGAAAGGAAAAAAACCTCGTGGGTTGAGATAAAGACAGTTTAATAGAACAATAACAGAAAAGGAAAAAAAAAAACCCAAATAATAATAATGATAATAATAATGNTGCAGGCTGTTTTGGCAAAGAGTCAAATCTTAATGTCATGGTTTAACCCCAGCTGGCAGCTGTGACCACACAGCTGTTCATGCAATTCTCCCTCTTCCCCAAGAAGGACAGGGAGAAGAGGGAGAAAAATGTGGGTTAAGGGAAAGGAAAAAAACCTCGTGGGTTGAGATAAAGACAGTTTAATAGAACAATAACAGAAAAGGAAAAAAAAAAACCCAAATAATAATAATGATAATAATAATGGTAAAAGACTATACAAGACACAATTCACTGTTACCACCTGGTAAATCGGTGAATTGACACTGCCCCTAGCAGCGATCATGAGTATGTCCCCCCTGTCCCCTTGCTAACCCCATTAATATACTGAGCATGACATCTATGGTACGGTATGGTATGGAATATTTCTTTGGCCATGCCATCATTCTGTCTAGGCTCCTTCTCATCTTCTATGGCAAGATGAAAAAACAGTCAATGAAAAATATAAACATCACTTAGCAACAACTAAAACAATATGGATGATTGACATTCCTTTCATACCAAATCTGGAGGACAGCAACTGCTAGAAAAAAATATTTAACTGTATCCCAGCTGAAACCAGGATGGTTAACTATGGTAATTTTTTTTTTAAAGTAATTTTAAAATAAAATGTAGTAATTACTTATTTTGTTAATTTTCCCAGTTATGAATAGTGAGATTTACCAGCTATTTTAAAAGCAATTAAATGAACTCCTTGCTTCAAAGTATTCTACGTGCAAATTTAAGTCACAATTTTGTGAAATGCTGTTGTTTCAGCCATAACAGGGACAACTGATAATTGTGTCTTACCAATGAAACTCCTGCTTATTCAAACATGTTGATCATTAGGTTCATCTTACTGAGAATGGGATAAGTAGCTTATTTCCTTTATCATATAAAGGTACCATGATCAGTTTTCGAAACTGTCTTAAAAAAAGTCTAAACTTGGGCAACAAAAATTACTTGCTAATTAGGAGAAACTTTGTTTTAATCTCTGTTGTTTTGAGTATAATAATATTGTTTCCAAGCCTGTTTTGCTGTTAATACAAAATCCTGGAGGTAATGTGTGTAAATCAAGGATGAGATAAACAGAAAATTATGTTAGGCTTTCACATTTTGCTTAATTTTGTTTACCTCCTAAAGTTTTGGTTATTCAATGAAAGCCAAATAAAAAATTGAGTTCAGAAAACACCATTTTATATCTAATGAAGTCTCATTCATTTGCAGGCAGGATGTTTTAGAAAAGTGTTTGAATCATACAAAATCTTTACTGTGATCTTGTTTTGAATTTTTATTTCATACAGAAACTCAAAATGCATTAAGTTTTGGGTTTCACATAATGAGCATGGATAGCTTTTTCTTTTTGTAATTCAGCCGTAACAGTTGGTGATCTCTGGCGGTTGTAGTTTGTAAACTTTCTTTGATTCTTTCTTTCCTGTTGCAAATGTCACTCTTGCATATCCGTGTTTCTAGCAAATGATTGATATAGCAATCGGAACTCTCATGTTCTAATTTTTCTTGCATCTTAGCCTAGATACTTCAGATGGAACAGACTTGTATTGGTTTCTTATAGAAAGTAAATGAAAATTGAAAACATGGTACAGCAAAATATTTTTTTTCCACAATGTGTAATGAATGGAGACATTACAATTGTTTTGCTGTGACAGCATTCTTGAATGTGGCAATTATTTCTCGTTTGTAATAATTTCCTCTCAGGTTTATAAATACACTGCATGCTAACACAACAATTTTGTGCAGTTTTTTCATTTGAATCCTGTGTGAGAATTTCTTGCATATGAAAACACTAGCACAGGACAATCTTCATGTAGTTTTTTTAGAAGAACCCAATACTTTTCAGAGTCTCCAATAGCAGACAAAATACTTTGCATGTCCCTCATCCTTGGTTTCTCATCATTATCTTGCAAAGTAAACTGTTCCGCTAAATATTCTCTAGCAGTAGCTGACCTTCAAAGGCAATTTTTCTCGCTTGTACTGATATTCACACATTATTTCATATTTCTTCTCTCCTTTTGTTTATTGCACTCCAATTTTAAAAGTTTGCAGTACAGATAGAAAATTGATATGTTACTCTCTGTCAAAAGTGTCTACCTGAATGATCTGTTTGGGTTAGGTGAGCACAAAACTGAAGTGAACAGTTTTAAGTGGAATCCCAGGTTTTTGTTTGCATTGCTCATGCAAGAAACCCCTACGTTACGTTTTGTAAATGGATGTACTCCTACTGGGTACAACAGCTTCTCCATCAGGGCAAATACTGCAAGCAGGTTGAGCAGTATTGAGCTCACACAGGTAAAGGTGAAAAATAACTAAAAGCCTAAATAATGTCAAATTCTATTACTTTACTGAGGTTAATTAACGATGGTTAACTGTGACAGTGCCTACTTCCCCATGCCAAAGAGTTTAGGAGTAAAGGATAGATTTTAAGATGAGGCTGATCATCAGATGCTGCTTACAAAGTACATTTCTACTGATAAGGACAGACTGTAGTTTTGGAAAATGGTTACTTCTGTCTGCAGCTGATAAGGATGGCACTTTAATGTTTGTTGTGGGAAAATTAATAACTGCCACAATTGGGTTTCAAAGAGTAATTTCTGAGATAACATGGCACTTGGTAGATGGGAGTGAGAAGCCATGTTCCAATTGCAAGAGCTGCTTGTAGAATCACATGGAGACAAACAGAGAGAAGGGTAAAGGAGATAGGTCAAAACAGCAAATAGAAATGTGAACAGTGGCAAACGATTATGTGCCTGTATGATTTACAACTTAGCATCTAATTTGGGTGGTAGGAATACATTTCCCACTCTTCACAGATGGCCAAACAGTATCACAGGAGCTGTATGTGGCTCATGGGCAGTTTAAGTGTGGCTTGCTATTTGCTGTGGTATTTTTGGCAGGTGTGTCAAGTGGACTGGTAGCAAAGGGAGGACGTGGAAGGAGTCTAGCTCTTGAACATACTAAGAGCTAATTATTAAAGTTTCGGTCTAGAAGTTTTTCTATTCCTGGAGGAGAAAAATCTTCTGTTCAAAAGCTAAAAGTCTTTTTCTGAATGGAACGAGCTATAGTAATAAACTTCTAGTCTTGACTCCCCCTGTATTTGAGTAACTTCAAGTCATCTGGTCTATTACATGCAGTATGTGGAAATGTTTCACCATACACTCGGTGAAAAAAGGAAAGATACAGTCGGGGTATGCTGAAGGATGCCTTGGAAAGATGTTACAAATTGCAGAAAGGATGTGATAGTACTATTGCTTATTAAACCATGGCTGTCACGGTTTCAGTTGGGATAGAGTCAACTTTCCTACCAGCAGCTAGTATAGTGCTGTGTTGTGGATGTGCGATGAAAGCGATGTCGATAGCGCACTGATGTGTTTGGTCATTGCTAAGCAGTCAACCTCATACTGCCCCACCAGCAGGCACGCTGGGAGGGCACAGGAAGTTGGGAGGAGATACAGCTGGGACAGCTAGCCCCAACTGACCGAAGGAATATTCCATACCATATGACATCACGCTCAGCATATAAAGGTGGAGAAAGGGGGGGATATTTGGAGTGATGGCATTTGTCTTCCTGAGGAACCATTACATGTGATGGAGCCCTGGAGGTGGCTGAACACGTGCCTGTTGATGAGAAGCAGTGAATGAATTCCTTGTTTTGCTTTGCTTGTGTGTGTGGCTTTTGCTTTATTTATTAAACTATCTCAACCCACGAGTTTTCCCACTTTTCTAATTCTCTTCCCCATCCCAACCAGGGGAGTGAGTGAGGAGCTGTTGTCCTAGCAGGGAACAAGGGGTTAAACCATGACGTTGTTTTTAGAGAAAATATTTTGGATCAATTACTGATTTTAATTGTAAGAGCCTATCCAGTTACTGTGTCAGGACCTATATGTCTCCAGATGTTTTAAGTCTTGCTTCACATGAATGCTTCTATACTTTCTTGCAGCTATACCTTCTTGCAGGTATTTACTCTTTTATTTGAAATCAGATCTGCAAGTTATTGAAGCTGTAAATCTGATCTTCAGTAAGCACACTTGTAAACTATTCTTATAGAATCCTGTGCTGATAGTTACTTCAATTTCCTATGAGTCTGGTGGTTTACATGGAAGAATCCCAGGGTCTCATTGAAGATGCATGCATACATATGCAAGAGCTGAACTTAGAGGTCATTGCACTTCCTGATTCGAGGACATACTCATATTGTGTCTGAAGAGAAAGCTCCCCTTGAGAACTTAAAGGGAAAAACTGTAAATAAGCGCAGGGATTAGACTGAAATCAATATTTATGGCAATGCTAAGTTACTTACGTGATTTGGACCCATTAAGTTTAATGAAATTATTAACTGCTGAGTATTTTAAATAAGATTTCTCAGTCTGGATGTAAATTAAATGTGACCTTGTATTTTAGCTTCCAAAGTACATGCAAAGAGTTCAGTGTTTTATATCTAAACATTAACTTTTCATGATATTCCTTTGATGCTGAGTTTTAGTAAAACTCTTAAAGTCATCAGCTAATTGAACATTAAAATATTCTTGGTTGTTGCTATCGTCTTTGGAGGCTGCAGTACCAGAAAATTTCAGGAAGCAGTTATCCTAATTGCTTAATTCTAAACAAATAAATACATTTGTTATCCATTAGGTGCCTGTTAATGACTTAAATTTGACTCCATTGTAATTGCAGAAATATACTGAAAATGACATAAGAAGCTGTTGTCTCGCTGAAATAAAGCAAACTGAAGAGAAATACACTGAAACTCTGGAATCGATAGAGAAAGTAAGATACTACTTATGGAATTCTAACTTATGTATTATTACAACAGTCTGGACAATATAATGATATAGTCAATGTATATATACGTTTTATTTTTTTCCTTGCAGTTCTTCATGCTGCCATTGAAAAAGTTTCTGTCTGCATCAGAATTTGATACTGTTTTCATCAACATTCCTGTAAGTAATTGCATATCTAATGAACAGATGTAAGGTTCATAGTTGGTCATATTTGTATTGTATGTTACTGCACAAAATGATGATTGGAAATATGATGCACAGTGCATTTGCACAGATATTAGGGTAGTTGATAAAAAAAGATATGCATACTATATCATTTTTTCCCCCTGCTTTTGGAAGTAGGATAAGAGAAAATGGTATTATCATGTCAGATAGTGAATTGTTATAAACTGGAGTATTTTTGACCCTTAGAAGCTAATAATTTACAGAAGATGGGTTATCTTGTAATATATGCTGGTATTTCAGTGATGGTACAAAGTTGTGACTGTTGTGTTGCCTACTGCTGTATGCTGAGTGGTGCTTTCGTGAGGGTTTCTATATAGCTGCTCCTCAAATTTTTGTATCTGCCCTCGCTCTGTCATCACTGAAAAATCACTGATTTTAAAGTTAAGATAACCCACCGTTTTGGATTCAGAATCTGGCGTTGGAAAGGATAAGGAAATTCTTTGTGAAGTATCTAGGAGACCTCTTTATTTGACTGAACTCTTAAAGATGTCTGTGATTATTACTTTGCTTCACATATTTGTGGCCTAATTGTAATAGTATGACAATTTACATCTATTTTTTTAGTTCATGTAAGTATTCAGAAGATGTCTTCATCTGACTTTAAAGGAAGACATCAGACATGGTCTGAAGCCTGTCTCAAGACAGACAAATGAAAGAAATGTTCTTTTATGAGGTGCACTGTAAAGAAAGGGTCCCCAGAGTATGGCCTACGGGTCACATCAAACCTTTATTGCCTGTAAAAGATCACCTCTGTTTTGGCCATCTCCGGCATGTCCCGCAGGCTCTCAGTGGTGTAGGAGGAGGTGTTGGGGATCTTTTTTATTCTGTGGGAACCTGGTCTGTAAAAATGTTTTAGTTGCTGCTCCAGCACCATCCTGACAGAAGCTAAATTACGACAGTTATTATACTGATGATAATACCTGACACCTTGCCATTATTTGTCCTGCTATTAAAGTTTTCACCCTGAATCTCAAGTGCTATAGTTTCCTTCTCTTTGAATAGTAGTCCAAAATAATGCTACATATATCTGCAGCCTTGAAGTATGTTGGCTGCCCGTAGATATCCCTTTGCTTTTGAAAACCAATTTGTATTCAGTCCTACATGAATGTTTCTTACTCATTGCAAATAAGGCCCTGATGTGCCCTACCTAAGTTACTGTAACCCTCCTGAGGCTCCGTTTGCCCAGGCATGTTGACTTCCGTGCACTGAAGGACCTAAAGCCAGCCGACGTGAAACACTGCACAGGGGTATGCAAAGGGCTTACATGCTGTAAGCACAAGCTGAGAGGTCAGCCTACTTACTACTCGTTAAAGAAACGTAAGGGGATTAGATACGAGGCGTAAAAAGAATAAAACCTATTTACTGGAATCTAGGAAGACGCGTAGTAAACTGTTACATTTAGGTTGTTTTACTTTGCTTTTCGTTATCAGCATTCAGTATTCTGCTGTTACAAGACGGTGCTTATTTCTGACTCCACTAACATTTCATAGGCATCCAAAAACATTAAAAGAAATATAGTGCTTGCCTAAACCAGTAACATGTGCAAATGCTTTGTCTGCTCAGACCTTGTCTCTGTGGCAGTTCCTCAGCAGGAAGGCTGGAGGGCAGTGGAAGCTTGTTTTAAACTAAAAATAGCTGTTACACAGAGCTCTACAGCAAACTGTGATGTGGAGAGCAAGTGCGGTGTTCTTGGAACAGGATGGATTTGTCTCTGTTAAAGGGGTTTGGTGAAGATGCTGTATTCCTTATATAGACTCTGAAAGTTGCTTGCTGGACAAATCGCCTGCTGAAGTGAAAATATAGTTTATTTTTAAGAAAAAAAACCCCCAAACCAGCCACCCCAGTGACTACTCGCCAGTCTGAAGAGAGTGACTTTCATTAGGGCTCAGATTTCAAAGTTCTGTCCTGTAAAATGTATGTATGGCTCTATGTTTGTGTATCTGTGTACATCTATGTCTATATATGTACATATATATGCATATATATACACATCTGTCTATGCATATAATTGTGCACATATATATAGATGCATTTGTATGTACACCTATGCATACATTTGAATTGAGATGTATATATGGACATACAGAGGGGAAGAGAGATGGAAATATGTGTAACATACTGAAGTGTTGGAACTTTCATTAACTTCTAATGATGATAACATCAGCAGATAGGAGTTCAAAAGGACATTTTGTCCCTTTGGCATTAAGCTGTTTTTCAGGGGTGTTGCTTAGTTGTGGACTCCTGAGAAAATGTGCTCCTGTAATATATTAATTGGGAAGCATTTCTATAATAATGTCTTTGCTGCAACTCAAGATTCTGAGGATATGGCCGTATAATTGCTTGCAACTGAATTTGATCTAAGTTTCTGCTCCCTCACCTGTGATGTGATTGACCTGTGTGTACTCTTAGTTTTCATGAGTGTGAAGAGAAATGTTTTCACTTCACAACTCAATATTGCATATTATTTTTGTAGTATCATTTCCTGCATTAAACCATCGACAATGTCTTTTTCTAAAAACAGTCTTCTTTCATTGAAGTGGTCTGTACACACTGCTTGTGGTCTGTTAATCCTGATTTCAAAACTTTTTAACCTGTTTTGACTTAATTTCCTGTGAATTCTCTAACAGTATCCGTACAGTATTAAGGCTGATGTAATCTCCTATAGTTGCTTACAGATTTTTGTATAATTATGAACAAGTAAGGTGAGTTGCTACTCCACTCGGGCAGCAAATCCTTCTGCAATATTCTTGCCTTTCTCTCAGCCATTAGTTGCCTGCTGTATTGGGAAACTCATTATGATTGCAGTTAACTTAGCACTAGAACATCACTAATTGACTCATGTAATGTACAAAACCAATTTTTCACAGCTCAGGGACATGAATCATTACTTTATCTTGTCACTAAAGCATTTACTTGACTTGCTTAATTTTAAAATTATCATTATAAAATGAAGATGAATTAACAGTGCACGTTCCAAGCTAGAACAAATTAGTCTCTAATGGATAGTTCTTGGAGTTTAGTTTTTCTTGTCGCACTATATGGAAGATGTGGCAAACCTTGAAATCAGGTTCTCCTCTCAAATGATCTGTTTTCCAATTTATTGAAATGAATGGGTCTAACGTGAAAGAATTCATTTTTACATTGAAAGCTTTAAGTTGGTCTGTTTTTAAAAACCTTTCCCCCTCCTCATTACTGTTTTTAAGGATTTGGTGAAAATTCACAGGAATCTAACACAGGACATCAATGATTCCATTGTTAACAAAAATGATCAGAACCTATATCAAATTTTTATTAACTACAAGGAAAGGTAAGATTTATGCACTTTTACTGATTGTGATAATGTATGCTTAATTCAGTAAAGCATTTAACCATATTTTTGTTTGACTATTTCTGAAACGGGATTGATTTTTTCCAGTATATTTATTAAGCTAGTATTTGGTGTTTTGAGCCTGGAAGTCAGGCTTTTGCTATATGAGCCCTCCCTCTTCTTACTCCCAGTTTTGACAGTATTGTTACATAGGCAACATCTATATTTTGAACAGAACTTAAATAGCTTATTTTGCACAGCATTTTTTTCCTGCAAGTAATACCAGGTATTTTATAGCATGTACCTGTATTGTTTAACAGATAAAATGTTATAAAATGTGAAGAAGACGCAAAATAAGGCAGATAAAATGTTATAAAATGTGAAGAAGACGCAAAATAAGGCAAGGATATATATTCAGGCTATTCAGGGTTAAAGAAAACAGACACGGTCATAAGTTGGAAGAAGAGAAAGCAGGTGCGAAAGAGAAAAGAGAAGAGAGTAGGGTCTTACCCTACGCTGCAGTCAAAGGTGTGACAGTAAAGCAAACGTGTACTACCTTCAAACTGTGAAAAACAGCCAAGCTGATAACAGGATAGCTGTGGCAGCATGCCGTGCCCTGTAGGCTAATTGCCAATTTTTTTATTGACCTTTTCAGATTGTTTTTTCTGCCAGCGCTGAACAGCTGTTGGACTGTGTAAATGAACTTATATGCCTGTGATACTTAGCTGAAAAACACTTGTTCTGTGGGCTACAGTGCTGACCTACCTTGAAGTAACCCTTGGGTTCTGGTTAAAAATGAGTTCCTCTTGGGACTGGAGCAGGAAAGACCTGTGGGAGCTAATTGGATTTGCTTGAGGGTGATGGGGAAGGAGGATTGTTGCAGTAATAACAGCCTTGTGAGAAATCGGACAGCAGCATCTGGAAAATGTTAGTCAGGAGAGTTGTTTTCTGAGGGAGGAGGGTGACCCTGACTGCCCATAAACAGTCTAGCCTTCAGAGACCCTCTGTCTCAGCTTTTATGTTGGAGCAGGACGTAGTTATTTCCCAGGCTGTTAGACTTTCTGCTGCTGTAGGAGGGAAAGGGGACAAGAAGTTGTTCTGGAAAATGCTTATCTTTCAAAAGTAGTTCTGAAATGTGTGCTAAAAGGGGAACAAAGGACATTGAGAAGAAACCTCAAGCTTGTAGTATACAAAAAAGAAAAAGATGGAGATAGACTCAGAAGTAATCAGAAGTGGTAAGTGTTAAATCAGTGTCATCACTTTAATTGTGAAAAAAGAATT